>SJYV01022359.1:1562149-1597892 GCA_006410875.1 Neotragus pygmaeus
TGGCAACCCACTCCAGTGTTCTTGCCTGGAGAATCCCAGAGACAGTGGGCCCCCGTGTATGGGGTCGCACAGAATCGGACATAACTGAAGCGACTTAGCAGCAGCAACAACTACACATACACATGTTGTTGTACCTGCATGTATACATATGTGTTGAACATATTAAAAAATTCAGATTAGAAAGAAATAACACTTGTATTTATTTGTAAATGACCTAATTTATCAGAGAAGGCAATGGCACCCCACTCCAGCACTCTTGCCTGGAAAATCCCATGGAGGGAGGAGCCTCGTGGGCCGCGGTCCATGGGGTCACTAAGAGTCCGACACGACTGAGGGACTTCACTTTCACTTTTCACTTTCATGCATTGGAGAAGGCAATGGCAACCCACTCCAGTGTTCTTGCCTGGAGAATCTCAAGGACAGGGGAGCCTCATGGGCTGCCTTCTATGGGGTCGCACAGAGTCGGACATGATTGAAGCGACTTAGCAGCAGACCTAATTTATATAGCCAATCTAATTGAATTTATTATAGATAAAGCCACTAGAACTAAAAAGGATATGTAAAAAGGTCATAGGAAACAAGGCTAACATATACACTAAAACTTCTTAATTTCTATTTATAAGCAATGAACAATTGAAAAAAAATTTTAATTATGGTAGTATCAAAAAGTAATTATTTATATTTACCAGTAATGATAGAAGGTTTTTAAAAATCTGTATAATACCATAAAAATATCAGGAATAAAAATGATGAGAGATGTGTAAAAGCTCTATACGTAAAACTACGAAATATTAGTAAGAAAAGTTAAAGAAAACCTAGTTAAATGAAGAGATATATTACCAAGTTTGTGCATTGGAGGAATCAATATTGGTAAGGTGGCAATGGCTCCTATTTTGTTCTATAGATTCAATGAAATCTCAGCCAAAATTCTAGCATACTTATATAAAGTAATTGACAATCTAATTTTAAAATTTATATAGGAAGGTAAAGGACTTAATTTCTTTAAAAAGCTATTCCCATATTTTAAGTTTATTTTTATTATAGCATCACCCCATTTCCAGGTACCAATATCTATTTTAGCTGTGGATTGCTCTGTAATAAATGACCCCTTGCAGCTGAAAATCACAAACATGTATTGTCTCACCATTTCTGCAGGGCAAGCATCTGAAAGCTGGGGTCTCTCATGAGTTCTCAGCAAGCTGTTAGCTGAGACTGCAGTCATCTGAAGGCTGGGCTGGGGGAAAATCTGCTTCCACACTTGCTCACATGATTTTTGGCAGTCCTCAGTTTCTTATTCGGAGAAGGCAATGGCACCCCACTCCAGTACTCTTGCCTGGAAAATCCCATGGACAGAGGAACCTGGTAGGCTGCAGTCCATGGGTCGCAAAGAGTCAGACACGACTGAGAGACTTCCCTTTCACTTTTCACTTTCATGCATTGGAAAAGGAAATGGCAACCCACTCCAGTCTTCTTGCCTGGAGAATCCCAGGGACGGGGGAGCCTTGTTGGCTGCCGTCTATGGGGTCACACAGAGTCAGACACGACTGAAGTGACTTAGCAGCAGCAGCAGCAGCAGCAGTTTCTTATTGGCTGTTGGCCAAAGACGTCTGTTCCTCTTTCACATAAGTAGCCTGACGGATCTTTACAACATGGCTGATGGATTCCCCTAGAGCAAGTGGTCCAAAGGAAAGTGGGGAGGGAGAATGGGAGAGACCACGATGCCTTGGCGTCTCTTGGAGTTTTTCATCTCTGTGTAAATAATATTAGCAGAAGTCATGCATTTGTATCAAATATCACTTTTTTCAAGAAAGAAGAGGCTTTAACCTTTTTCCATAAGAAAACTATAGGCCTTCATTTTAGATAAATGATAACAATATTGATGAAAGAAAAATAAGTAAAATGTTTTGAGCATTGACCATGTCCAGGGCAGTCCACTGAGCACAGAGATCAAGAGAATGGTCTCTGGCACAGACGGCCAGGTGTTGCCTTTCTAATCCACCACTTACTGACTGTGTGCCACTGGGCAAGTTACTAAACTCTCTATGCCTCAGTTTCCTCATCCATAAAATGGAGGTAAACGTAATATTTACCTCCTACAGTTGTTATGAAAATTAAGTGGGTCATAATATAGGGATCACTAAGGGGCTGGCATCTAATAAGCATTTTGTAAGATTTAGCTAATATAGATATTAGGCAGAATTTATAAATATCACATCATTTAATACTCAAAACACTGGAAGGTAAGAACAATTATTCTTTGACTTTATGGGTAAGGCAGTTGAGCTTTGATAATGTTGGTTAAGTAATTTACCTAAATGCACACAAATGAGTGGCAGAAAAAATGAGCTCTATGCAATCCTCTAGCTCAAGCTTACTTAAAAAAAAAATCTCAGATGTGGGAAGAGAGATGAAAAGTGAAGGTAGAATCTAGATTAAAGAATTTATAAGCCACTGTAATTTTTCAGAAGTTATTGAAAAGAATATAGAAATTGAATACATTTTATACTGCATACCATTAAAAATCACCTATAGTTCTTACAGAAAAAGTGAACATAAAATATCAGATCATAGATAACCTGGCAAGAGTATAGTGAAACCGAAGAAAGACATTAGAGAACCTACTACCCATCTCCAAAGTCTGACCAACTGACATTGAAGACCCTTTGCTAGAGTACTAAATTGGAATGTTTCCAATAATCAGAATTGCTTTGGCTTTTTGACACCCATCTGCCACTCAGGGTGTGGTAGACATTAGGCCTATCCACAAACATTCCAGCTGTTTTCCTAGGAATATGGTGGAACTGCACTTCCCATGTCCCTTTAAATCAGGTATGGCTGTATGGCTTGCTTCGTCTGATGAAATATGAGTGAAAATGATGTGTGTCCATGCCAGGTGGAAGCTCTAAGAACCAACATGCCTTTTGCTCATGTCCAAGTGATATCCACCTCAGCCTAGATCCTTGAGAGACTATTATGGGCAGGGCCTCTCCCTGACCTTCTGTGGATATATGGTGTAGTAAACCGCTGCTGTTTTAAGCCACGGGGATTTGGGGGGTTTTACCCCAAAATAATCCATTTTCTCTGGGATGATTATGCACAGTTTCAAAACCTTATTTTAAAATTGCGATACCTATGAAACATTAATGCAGAAAACATTTTATTGGGAATTCCCTGGTGGTCTGATGCTTAGGACTCAGTGCTTTCACTGCCATGGGCCTGGGTTTGGTCCGTGGTCAGGGAACTAGGATCCTGCGAGCTGACAAGGAACAGCCGAAAAAAACAAACAAACAAACAAACAAAAACCCTAGGCGGGTGGTGTAAACATTTTGTTGAACTCTATTACTAGTTTATGTTTTCCAAAGGTACCTACAGCTAGCACTTAGCTTATAAACTGGCATCCCTGGAACTGAAGGGA
Source organism: Neotragus pygmaeus (assembly GCA_006410875.1). Taxonomy (NCBI): domain Eukaryota; kingdom Metazoa; phylum Chordata; class Mammalia; order Artiodactyla; family Bovidae; genus Neotragus; species Neotragus pygmaeus. The sequence continues at coordinate 1,565,565 of SJYV01022359.1, forward strand.
TTTGTTAGCTTTTAAGACTTTTCTTGGGTTTCTCTGATGGCTCAGTGGTTAAAAAAAAATCTGCCTGCCAATTCAGAAGACAAGGGTTCAATCCCTGATCTGGGAAGATCCCACATGCCGTGGAGCAACTAAGCCCATGAGCCACAACAGTTGAGCCTGTGCTCTGGAGCCCAACAGTTGCGACAACTGAGCCCATGTGCTGTGACTATTGAAGCCCACGTGCCCTGGAGCCCACGCACCACAGCAAGAGAAGCCACTGCAAGGAGACGCCTGAACACTGCAACCAGAGAGCAGCCCCTGCTCGCCACAACCAGAGAACACTCCCACAAAACAACAAAGACCCGGCACGACCAAAAACAAAAGAATAACAATAGTAAAAGAAGACTCTTCTTCACTGTGTCAGTTAACCTGAAACATAAGCTACCAAAAGTCAGCAGAGCTTACGGTAAAGAAAACCCACATTAAACAGGACCTATGTTAGAGTGGTAAAGCTCCTGTTGGAGTATAGTCATCAAAAACCAAACACACTGGCTTCAGTTTTAACTGTGTGAAAAACAATTACACATGACAACAGCAGCACTTTAACAGCATCATCTTAGGATCTGAAATAGCTCAGCTGGAATTCCATCACCTGCACTAGCTTTGATAGAACCCAGGCCCATGGCAGTGGAAACACTTGAGTCCTAACCACCTCGTGGCAGAAAGTGAAGAGGAACTAAAGAGCCTCTTGATGAAGGTCAAAGAGGAGAGTGAAAAAGCTGGCTTAAAACTCAACATTCAGAAACTAAGATCATGGATGGCATGTGTTCTCATCACTTCATGGCATATAGATGGGGAAACAATGGAAACAGTAAAAGACCTTTTCTTGCACTCCAAAATCACTGCAGATGGTGACTGCAGCCATGAAATTAAAAGATGCTTGCTCCTTGGAAGAAAAGTTATGACCAACCTAGACAGTGTATTAAAAAGCAGAGACAATGCTGACAAAGGTGCATCTAGTCAAAGCTATGGTTTTTCCAGTAGTTCACATATGGATGTGAAAGCTGGACTATAAAGAAGGCTGAGCGCCAAAGAATTGATGCTTTTGAACTGTGGTGTTGGAAAAGACTCTTGAGAGTCCCTTGGATAAAGAGATCAAACTAGTCAATCCTAAAGGAAATCAGTCCTGAATATTCATTGGAAGGACAGATACTGAAGCGAAAGCTATACTTTGGCCACCTGATGCAAAGGGCCGACTCATTGGAAAAGACCCTGATGCTGGGAAAGACAGAAGACAGGAGAAGAAGGGAATGACAGAGGATGAGATGGTTGGATGGCATCACCGACTCAATGCACATGAGTTTGAGCAAGCTCCAGGAGACGGTGAAGGACAGGGAAGCCTGGCCTGCTGCAGTCCATGGGGTCACAAAGAGTCTGACCCGACTAAGTGACCGAACAACAACACATGACAAAGATTGGAGGGGTTCATCTACAAGCCACGAACACCAGGAGCTAGGAGAAACGCATAGAGCAGATTCCACATGCCCCACCCCCGGCTCAGGATGAACCAGCCCTGCTGACATCTACCCTCCAGAATTGTTATGGAATGAATTTTTGTTGATTTGATCCACTTAGTTTGTAGTGTTTCATTATTGTGGCCCTAAGAATCCAACACACCTTCCACTGCAAATAAAGACCTTTCCAAACAGATGAACAGCATATAGAAACATTCTTATGACCATAAAATAATATCCTGAAACTTTAGAGATTGTCCAAGGTATCAAAGACAAAATAAAGCCTAAAAAGGGTTTGCAATTGTCATTTTATGTGGTGACACATTGATGACACACCAAAAAAAAAAGCCACCTCTCTAGGTGCAGAGGTACTCAGAGTTATTTTACCTCAATTTTATTTTGGTATTGATTTTGTAACAATATGTAAGATGAACAGCAAATCTGATAAATGGATCCCCCAGTGTCATCTGCAGTAACAAGAGAGGCAAAGAAATGTCTCATATTTAGAGTACAATTGCCCTCCGGTATTAGCCTCACACAGCCTTTGATGTCTACAATATAACGAAAGCTGAAGCCAGGGGCTTGAAGGAGGGAGAAATAAGGAGTTATATTTTCAGAGTTTCATTTTTGCCAGAGGAAAAGAGTTCTAGAGATGGACAGTGGTGATCAGTACACAACAACGTGAAAGTATTTAATGCAATTGAACTGCACACTTCAAAACAGTTCAGAAGGAAAAGTTCATGTTATGTGTATTGTACCACAGTTAAAAAATTTTTTTTAAGGAAGTACACTGAAAACAAATAAGAAATAATGCTATTTCACTGCATCTGAGAATGTATATATATATATATATATATATACTATAAATACAGTAATCTATACTTAACAAAATAATTCTCACTTTTTTATTGGCTTGGGGAAGTAGAAAGACATTAAAGATGACAGCCTAATACCTTAGTCAGGTTGTGTGTGTGTGTGTGTGTGCACGCGCGCGCGCGCACTCAGGCCCTCAATTATGCCCAACTCTACGCAACCTCATGGACTGTAGCCTGCCAGGCTCCTCTGTCCACTGAATTTTCCAGGCAAGGATAATACTGGAGTGGGTTGCCACTTCCTACTCCAAGGGATCTTCCCAGCCCGGGGATTGAACCTGCATCTCTCGCATCTCCTGCACTGACAGGTGGATTCTTTACCACTGTGCCACCTGGGAAGCCTATTAGTCGGGGTACTTCAAGTTATAGGGCCAGTGCAGACTAGGGAAAAGACACAATGCACTGGCACATATAACTAGAGAGTCTGACTGGTGGAGATTGGTGACGACTGGGGCCAGTGGGACCAGTGGACAAATGGGACCAGATTGGTGACGACTGGGACCAGTGGATTCCGAGGATATCATCAGACCTGGGTCTTTCTCCAACCCCATGTCCTGCCTCCTTGCTTATGTCTGGATGAATCACCCTGTAATTCACCATGGGGCCTCTTCCCATCATGGCCACCATCCACTCCGCTGGCCGTTCTCCCAACCAGTAACCCCACCAGCTTTGGCCAAAGTCCTAGAATTGAGAGCCTGGCTTAAGGCTCCTGCCCATCTTGAAGCCAGAAACATCAGAGGAGTGAGGGAGTCCAGCCTCACTAAAGCAAAAGCCTGGGAACTAGTGAAGGTCTCTCCTCTCTCCCTAAAAAGGATGTGTTGTTAATAAAATGGGAATGAATGCTGAGCAGGCAAAAACAACAGCTGTCCACAACATGAGACAATTGAACATCCTCTAAAAGTAATGTCAGCTAATTACACTTGTTAAACATGAAGAAACAGCCTCTATACTCTCAAGCTACTAAATGTCTTCCTAGCTGGTTATATTAATGTACTGATCTGTCCAATCCTCTTAGACTTGAGAAAACACAAATAGTAATTAGGAGAGATGAACACAAAGGTGAAAAAAAGAAAAAAATTAAAGTGGGTTACTTCTTTCAATCAGGGTCAACACATAAAGTAGCTTAGCAATTCTGTGATGAGCACAGGTGCGTCCATTCCTCATCCTTACAACCACTTCAGTGAGAGTAAGATCTTTCCTGTATCGGCCTGGGAGAGCACCTGTGTCAGGCTGCTGCTCCTTCCCACCTTCCCTTTCACAGTCACTCTTCATCTTCTTTACGGAAGGAAGGCACATCTCTGTCCCAGCCTGATTCTACCTCTGATGCTTTGCCTCAGCTGTAAAACTAAGCAAAGGTACAGTTCAACATGCTGCCGAGGTAGCTACGACTATGAAGGTTGTATTGGTGTACAAGCCTGGGGATTCTGACTCTTTGCGATGAACAACATTGAAGGTAGAAGGAAGACATCAGCTAACAGATGACCGAACATAATCTGTATATAATTTTGCCATATAACTTAGATGAAATGCAAAAAAAAAATGTTGTGGCATTGGTACAACAAAATTCCTTCAATTTTCATGTATTCTTTTCATGTGAACAAGATTTCTCCTAGCTATATTCGTAACATTGACAAACAGGAATGGAATTGATGTTAAGCCCTGTCTCAATAGCAGAAGAAAAAGATTTATTATCACTACTATTAAATATTCTAACAATTTTAGTACCTTTATTCATCCCCAAATACAAAAGCTAATTTTTAAAAATGGAGCCTCATTCATCTCACTGAGATGTACTTCTAAAAACATTTTATTTTTTTATGTTTAATAATTATCCATGAGATGTATTACATGTGTACAGTACTTTAACCATTTGCTGGTAGTAATAGTAACTTAAACTAGGAGATATTCTAAAATATTTACAGACTTAGGTCACAGGAAATAAAAATAAAATTTAATTTCTACATTGTAGAGAATTATGCTAGAATGATAAATGAAATACTGTTAGGCACAAAAATACATTATATTTGGATAAAATTTTCTGGCAGAAACAGAATGGAAATATGAGATAAAGAGCAAAAAGGAACAATATAAAATTTCCAACTATTAATGGACAGCCAGCTTGCATATTTTAAAAATACATGATAGTGAGTATCAGACCGCTGTGGTATGTAATTCTGTTGGATACACTTAAAAGAATAGTACTTTGTAAATAAATCTAATGCACCAGAAATTATATTCTTTATATTGATTTACACTTCAGAAAAAAATTTTGCATGTCAATTTTAAAATGTGTGAGGTGGGTACATTGTTTATAGTCCACCCTAGTCAAAATTTCTTAAAGCACAGTGATCTAAAGGAGGAGACAAGACTCAAAAAGAAAGTAATACAACAATGTAATATATGAGTCTTAAGGGAGCCTGCACAGAACAAAGGCTTAGGAAACCAAACATGCAGTGGTTTGAGAGATGGTACAGGTGAAGGTAATGTTCCCAGGGGTAGAAGCAGGCTGGCTGCCAAACCTGGATCAGAGTTTTAGCTGTTAGTCTCAGAGTCTTAGTAGAATACCTTATAATTAATACTTCATATTTGCCACACATGGAAAACAAAAGAAGGGGGTAGCAGAGGATGAGATGGCTGGATAGCATCACTGACTCAATGGACATGAACTTTGGCAAACTCCAGGAGATAGTGAGGGACAGGGAAGCCTGGCGAGTTGCAGTCCATGGGGTCGCAAAGAGTCGGACATGACTTAACAACTAAACAACATTTACCACACTGGCAGATAACTTAATCTATAGTAAGAATTGCAACTATCACATCCAGGACATAGCATTAGAAACCAAATTACAACCAGAAGGTCATTGGCTAGTTCTAGTGGAAGCAGAAGGGTTCAGAGTGGTGTGATATGAGAACTTAAGGACCTAAGGTTCCAGCAGCCTCTGTGTGTATGCGACAGCAGCAGGGGACCCCTGCCGCAGGCCCTGGAGGACCTCAGCTTCGGGGTCAGGCTGTCAGCATAGGCAGGGCTAGGAGAGGTCCTGCCAGCTTCTGCCTTTGGAGGCTTCCCGGTCTATGCGAGGCCATGCTTCTCAGATTGAATTTATCAGAATTCCAGGCTCATATTGATCACAATCAAATTCCAATCCTGTCTCCTTCCTTTGACCTGTTGGTCACCTAAACTAAAGTTTTAGGCAAACTCATTCCTCATTCTCACATTTATGGACAATATCTGGCCTTCTTCCAACATAAGATGAATTACATCCATTATGTGTGGGTTTTTTTCTTGTTTAAATATAAGGTAAGATTTTATTTTGAAATCTTTGTGGAAATAGAGATCAGGGGGATCTCATTCCCAGGAATTGACCGTAAAATGTGTAATAACTGCAATTATCAATTAACGTATGAGAAGAAGAAAATTGAGCATATTAATTATGCAAGATAAGGGTTAATTAAGATCCCTCGCATTGCCCTGTACTAATCACAGTCACTTTGAAGACAGCTGGCTAAGAAGGAAGCTTAATTAATCCAGCACACATTGATTGAGCTCCGACTGGGGCACTGAAGCATGCTAAGATGAGGAGATAGTGTTACCAAACACAAGACGCACAGTGAGGCCAAGCACACTGAAACGTCGGAGTTTGGAGCAGAGAAGGATTATCACAGGGCTGAGAAGAGAGAACAGGTGACTCATGCTCAACCCTCCACCCCCAACACACCAAAGGGTTACAGCAAAGCGTTCTTAAAAGCCAGGTGACAGAGGGGCATCCCAGGGTATGTGATGCACAATTCTCTGATTGGTTGATGGCAATCAGTTCTTAGGTGCCAGAAGGTCCAGGGCTTTGTGCTCATCGTCATCAAGTAGTTAATTTCTCCCATTTGTAAAAGCTCAGGAAATACACATCAGATATTATTATCTAGGTGCTTCAGAGAGGAGCTNATAGAATTTGAAATTAAAAATACAATAACATTTTATTAGTATCTAAAAAGTAAAATACTTAGGTATGAATCTAGCATAATATGTACAAGATCTATATAAATAAAATTCCAAACCTATGATGAAAATCAAAGACACATAAATGAAGAGATATTCTATATTAATGGTAAGGAGGACTTGATATTGTCACAAAAATTAACTCAAAATAGATCGCAGACCTAAATATAAAACACAAAACAATAAAACCTCTAGAAGACAACATAGGAGAAACCCTAAATAGCCTTGGACATGGGGATGACTTTTTAGTTACAGCGCCAAAGGCACAATCCATGAAAGAAGTTAGAGTACACTAAAATTTAAAATTTCTATTCTGTCAAAGGTGGTGCCAAGTGAATGACAAGACTAGTCACATGATGGAAAAGATATTTGTAAAGGACATATCTGGTAAAGATGGCTTTCCAAAATAGACCAAAAATCTTAACCTCAACAGTAAGAAAATAAACAACCTGGTGAAAAAAAATGGGCCAAACAAACATCTTAACAGATACTATACCAAAGAAGATATAGAGATGTCAAATGAGTATATGAAAAGATACTCTACCTCATACACCATCAGGAAAATGTAAATCAAAACAACAGAGGACTTCCCTGGTGGCTCAGCGGCCAAGAGTCTGCCACCGAGGGCANAGACACAATATACTTACTTAGAATTGCTACCTGAGCCATTTATCCAACAACCAAAAAGTCTTTCCCATTTTTGAGTGGAGTACAGACAAAGACATAGCTCTCTTAACAGGTGCAGGGTGCTGTGAAAGCTGAATGGCCACTTGGGCTGTGTGCTTCAGTAGATCTCAAGCTGGTCAAAGGGTCTGTGACAGAGAGGGATGAGGTAAGAAGTATTCTTGCTGGCAAATTCCATGGACAGAGGAGCCCAGTGCACTACAGACCATAGGGTTGCAAGAGTCAGACATGACTGAGCAACTAAACCTCCACCACCACTACCAGCATNAGACACAATATACTTACTTAGAATTGCTACCTGAGCCATTTATCCAACAACCAAAAAGTCTTTCCCATTTCTGAGTGGAGCACAGACAAAGACATGGCTCTCTAACAGGCTCAGCGTGCTGCGAAAGCTGAATGGCCACTTGGGCTGTGTGCTCCAGTAGATCTCAAGCTGGTCAAAGGGTCTGTGACAGATAGGGATGAGGTAAGAAGTATTCTTGCTGGGAAATTCCATGGACAGAGGAGCCCAGTGCACTACAGACCATAGGGTTGCAAGAGTCAGACATGACTAAGCAACTAAACCTCCACCACCACTACCAGCATGGTCTTTGGCTGGCTTCTCAACTCAGACCTTTAGGACTTTGAGGAAAGCTATGTCATCCTCTGTAGCTAACTATTCTTTGAGAAACACTTCTGGCTTGCTATCGGGCCATAGAAAAGACTGGACTATTCAAACCGACCTGCCCATCATGCTCTGGGTACTTGCTGAGCCATCAAGCCATAGAGACAGGTGCACACAGCAGCACCCCATCATCAGGTCTAAGTGCTATGTCAAGACTGGCCTCTAGTGGGTCCTGCAGGCACGAGTAAGTTCTGTGAGCAAGTGACCCAGATCCCATGGCTTCTACTCTTGCCATTAATCCCTCCCGTCTCTCAATCTGTGCTTATGGATTGTAAAAATAGAAGAAGGAAGTCATAAATACAAATAATGCTCACATGGTCAGTTGCAGACACAAGGACTGTAGTAGTTATGAATATTTCTTCCTTACCTTGGTAAGAATATGTTTGTGTGTATTTATTTTTCTGTCCCATTTGCCTATTATTAAATGTAACATGTTAATCGTGGTCAACTGTAAATTGAGGATTTATGTTACAGAATATAAAAGAGGGGCTTGACTCAGTTGAAAGAAGAATGATGTAAATAACTCTGATATGATATGGATAAAGTATAATTTTGTGTTTTCAGTTGTTTGAGAAATAGTTGCATTATGTTAAACAAATGCATGTTTTTGCTGCCGTCATTATGTGAAAATTAAATGTGCTTAGAAGAACAGCCAGGAATGGCCCCAGGCCCACCCTCAGATCCTTGGCTGGAAAATCACAGAGGCTGTAAACTACACAGAAAAAAACGCAGGTTCCCATCCATCTCCTCACAGACTCCCCCTCTGTGGTCCACTAGTGGCTGAATGTTCCTGGCTTCTCAGATTCCCCTCAGGCTCTGTCTTGGACCAGGGCTTCAGGAGAACTGGTTAGTGACTGCCTGATCCTCCAAAACCACCCTTCCAGACTTGCACTCCCCGAGCTGATCCCGCAGCTGTGTAAGATCCAATTTCTAAAACAAATCTCTAGTCCCACAATAGTCACAGTGGTTCTTCTCCCATGACTAAACCCTGACAGTTCCAAGATACTTGAGTCAAGGCCTGAAGAAGGCAAGGGAGTGGCAATGAGGCTGCCTTGAAAAGAGCATTCCAGGTAAAAGGAACAGCAAATGCAAAGGTCCTGAGGCATGAACATGACTGAGGAAGTAGTGTGGCTTAGTGGAATTAGTGAGCAGGGCTCCCCTGGTGGCTCAGATGGTAAAGAATCTGCCTGTAATGCAGGAGACCCAGGTTTGATCCCTGGGTCAGGAAGATCTTCTGGAGAAGGGAATGGCAACCCACTGCAGTATTCTTGCCTGGGAAATCCCATGGACAGAGAAGCCTGGTGGGCTACAGTTCATGGACAACTGAGCAACTAGCATGTACGTGTATGACAATAGGAGGAAATAAGATCAGAAAGGTCAGGGGAAGAGAGTATCTACTGAAAAAAATATATACGACTTAAAAGTTAAGAATTATGTTTTATTTGGGGACATTACTGAGGACTATATCACCTGGAATATATCCTCCCAGATAGCTCTGAGGAACTGTTCCAAAGAAGCCAGGGAGAAGCCAGGATATACAGCAGCCTTTTTTTTTTTTTTCAGCAATTTTTGCTGAAAACAAAAATCAAAATAATACTGTTAATCACAAAAAGTATACACATCTCTAGTAACGATTTTAATGCTTTTGTATGCATGGGAAGATGCAGGCTCATTGAAATTACTGCTTTGACATGCATCTTAACTATCTAAGGCAAGGATCCTGTTTTTCTCCATCTTCAGTTCCCCACTGGGCACAATGTTGGAGTGGCTGGAGCGCCTAATAGCTTGACAGCAGGCATACCTTATTGTGTATCAGAATGGCAGGCAACATTCTTTGTTTACCGAAAGGGCAGGCAACATTTTTTTGTCCACAGCAGCAACGTCATGTGGGGCCTTGTAAATAACTGGAGGAGATTTGGCTTTTTCTCTGCTTAAGATTGGAAGCCATGGTTATAAGCAGAGTGACACGATCTGAGATCTGACTTATTTTTAATGAGCTCACTCTTGCTGCTATGTTGAGAACAGACTGTAGGAGGCAGATAAGAGCAGAGATGAATTAAATGGCTGACATAATAATCCAGATGAGAGATGTTACTGACTCAAATCCAGCTGTAGGCACGGAGTGAGGTGATAAGTTGTTAGAATCAAGATATATTTTGAATATAGAGATATTAAGATATGCCATCAGATGGAATATTGGGTGTGAGGGAAAAAGAGGAGTCAAAATAACTCCAAGGTTTTTGGCTTGGGCAACAAAGAATGGGGTCTCTATTCAATGAAACAGAGAAGGCAAGGGGTAAGATATATTTTGAGAATAATATCAGTAGTTCAGACTTAGTCATTTAACTTTGCCATTTCTATTAGATCTGTAGGGCAATATGTCAAGTAGGCATTTTGGGGAGAGACTCAAGGTGGACTTACACATTTTGGAATCATTTACAGGTAGGTAAGATCATTAAGCTTTCCAGGTAGTAAAGAATCCATCTGCCAAGGCAGGAGACACAGGTTTAATCCCTGGGTGGGGAAGATCCCCTGGGGTAGGAAATGGCAACCCACTCCAGTATTCTTGCCTGGGAAATCCCATGGGCAGAGGAGACTGGTGGACTACAGTCCATGGAGTCAGACACGACTGAGCATACACACCAAAAATAGGATCTGTAAGGGAATGAGAGTAGTTGGAAATGAAAATGTTCAGAACTGAGCTCTGAGGCAGTTAGAAGGGCTAAAGAGAATAGTGGCCAGAAGACTAAGGACAATCAGGAAAGTCAACTGTCCTGATTGTGTGTTATTCCACTTTTCTTGTGGGCAGGGAATAATGTCTTCTTGACCTGCATATTCCTGACATCTAGCATAGTCTCAGTCATTTACCAAATGCTCTACAAACAGATTTTAAAGTGAGGGCTCTGCTAGTTGACCAAGCAGAAAGATAACCCCCAAGTTGAGAGAAAATATGTGTTAATCATGTATCTGATACATGACTTGTATCTGAAATATATAAAGAACTCTTACAACTCAATCATAAACAGACAACCTAATTTTTGAAATCGGCAAAGGACCCAAACAGACATTTTTTCATAGATTTACAAATGGCCAAAACACACAGGAAAAGGTGACTAACATCATTAGCCATTCAACTCAGTTGTCACTCAGTTGTGTCCGACTCTTTGCAACCCCATGAATTGCAGCACACCAGGCCTCCCTGTTCATCACCAACTCCCAGAGTTCACTCAGACTCACGTCCATCGAGTCAGTGATGCCATCCAGCCATCTCATCCTCTGTTGTCCCCTTCTCCTCCTGCCCCCAATCCTCAGCATCAGAGTCTTTTCCAATTAGCCATTAGGGAAATACAAATCAAAACCACAAGGAGATGTCACCTCACACCCATTAGGACGGCTAAAACCAAATTAGGATGGCTAAAACCGAAAATAAAATGATAAATATTGGTGGAGGATGTGGAGAAACTAAAATTCTCCAACACTGCTGGTAGGAATGTAAAATAGTGCAGCCACTTTGGAAAACAGTCTGACAGTTCATCAAAAAGTTAACAGAAAATTACCANATTAGGATGGCTAAAACCGAAAAGAAAATTATAAATATTGGTGGAGGATGTGGAGAAACTAAAATCCTCCAACACTGCTGGTAGGAATGTAAAATAGTGCAGCCACTTTGGAAAACAGTCTGACAGTTCATCAGAAAGTTAAACAGAAAATTACCATTTAATTCAGCAATTCTACCCTTAGGTATATAGCCAGGGGGTGCAATTATAATAACTAGTAAGTTCAGATTGGCAGTAAAGAAGCAGTCTGACTCGCAGCGATTTATGGAGACAATAGGACACGGTGTCCCCAGGAGCAAAACAGATGGATGATTGACTAGGACACTGCTTACTAGTAAAAGGAATCGAGGACAGGAGAGCATGAGCCTAAGAGAGGGTACGATAAGACATTACAATTCCTTGTCTGGTTTCAGGGTCAGAGTGTCTTAAGACCTAGACTCAGCCCCAGGAATGAGGCTCCTGTAGCCCCATAGTGAGTATGCATGGGAATTATAACCCAAGTCCCTCTCAGAAGGGACCCGTCGATATTTACATACATAAATGTACACTGGGAAAAAGGTAACACCCAGACAGTTCAAGGACTATTGGACATAGGGTCTGAATTGAATTGCTACCTTATCGCAGCCCCCATTAGAGTAATAAAAGGAGTTCAGGCCAAGGCCTGGTTTACAGTGAGTTTCCTAGGTCTGCAAACCTACCCAGTAGTCAGTTTTCTGATTTTGAAATGCGAAATAGGAATTTATATATGTGGCTGCTTGTGCAATCCCCTCATTGAGTCCTTGGTCTGTGGGCTAAGAGTTCTGAAACCATAATCTCTGGCTAAGATAGTAAGTCAAAAACAGTAGCATAGCCTGGGAGAGGGGGAATGGTAGACACTAGCACTGTGCTTTGGGATTCAAGGGCTTCCCTGGTGGCTCAGATGGTGAAGAATCTGCCTGCAATGCAAAAGACATTGGTTCGATCCTTGGGTAGGGAAGATCTCCTGGAGAAGGGAATGGCTACCCACTCCAGTATTCTTGTCTAGGAAGTCTCATGGATAGAGGAGCCTGGCAGGCAACATTTCATGAGGTCACAAAGAGTTGGACACAACTGAGCAACTAACACTTTCAGGATTCAAAGAATGCAGAAGTGGAGGTCCCTATCCTATCTCCAGTTCCCTGGTCTGGCCCCTGCAAAAACCAGATTGATGCTGGAAGACCACAAGTATACGTAGCTGCCTGTCAGGTGTGGTATATCGGCTAGAACAAATTAACACAGCCTCAGGTACCTGGTGCTCAGTCACTGACTTGACAAACACGTATTTTTCTATTCTAGTCCAAAAAAAAAGGGCAGAAACAGTTTTCACTCACGTAGAACTGGCAACAATACATACTTATGGTTTAGCTCCAGGGCTATGCTTTCTCATCTTCCATCATAATATAGAGGGAAGAGGTCTAGGAAGACTTTGTGCACATCCCATAGGACATCACACTGACCCATTACAGTGACAATATTATGTTGACAAGGCCAGATGACCACAAGATGCTGGCATGCTTCAAGCTTTGATGAGCATGTGATGTGGTTCCTTTACCAGTGGAGACCAACCAGTCACATGGGGGCAGAATGTGGACTACACTGAACCCCTTCCGTCCTGTGAGTGCCAGGAGTTCAAGCTATTAGAAATAAACATGTGTTACTGGAATGGCTTGGTATTTCATGCCAGCAAGTCTTCACTGAACATCACTACCTGAGGACTTAGGGGTGGTTTGATTTCTCCTGGCATGGGGACAGCAGGCCCAGAGACCCAGGAAATGTGGGAGTGAGGTCAAAACTGTGGGACCCACTGACTGTGCTCCAGCCACACACCTGGAAGCTGACCTGAAGCGGACAGCCTGGTGGAGCATCCACAGGGCCCAGCAAGACAGCACAGCCAACAGCTCAGAGGTGCAAAGACCACTCTTGTCCCAAAGGAAGAACAGTTTTGCAGGGTGGTCCACGCTCCCCAGCTTTTCCTCTGTGGATCAGGCCAAATCAGACTTTACCTGAGACCACATCCCTGCCCGGCTCTCTCCCTTTCTTTATCCTTTTTCTTGAGACATGAGAGATCTTAGTTCCCCAACCAGGGATTGAACCCATGCTCCCTGCAGTGGAAGCGTGGAGTCTTAACCACTGGACTGCCAGGGAAGTCCCTCTTTCCCTTTGTTTATCTTGCTTTCTTCCCTCCTTTAAAAGCTTTTCCTGGAGAAATGCTTTTCCATCAACAAGTTATGGTGCACTGACTGAATTCCTTTTTCTGACTCTGCTCTTTTAGAACCCAACATAAGACAACCTCCCTACCTCCATCAAAAAATGCTCCTGAGAGAGGCAGCGTCAGGAAATGAAACCATGCCTGCTCAGGTCACTAAAGAGGCTGAATTCCTGCTCTTGACAAAGAATCTGCCTTCATTAGTTCTTTCTAACTAAACAGATCCTGAGGGCTGGGAGTGTCTCTGTTTCTCTATCTGGGTTTTTATACTCTGGGAACATAGAACCACATTCTAGGAGTTGTTGATAATCATAGATAAATCCACATCCTCCTGGAGTGACAAAGGTCACTAGAAAATTTGGGGCAGATATTTTACATTTTGCACATGTATTATGAGGGCTTTCCTGGTGGCTCAGATGGTAAAGAATCTGTCTGCAATACAAGAGACCTGGGTATGATCCCTGGCTCAGGAAGATCCCCCTGGAGAAAGGAATGGCAACCCACCAGTATTCTTGCCTGGAGAATTCCATGGACAGGAGCCTGGCAGGCTATGGTCCATGGGTCACATAGAGTTGGACATGAGTGAGCAACTAACATTTCCACTTTTATGTGTATTATGAAGTAGAGTACAAGATGGGCAAAAGTTTTAGATGTAATATATGACCTTGAAAGGCATGTCTCTCCTGAAGCAGGCAGTGAGGTCCCCCCCTCCATGTTCAAGTTCCTTCTCTATGGGGGTGCTCAGGTAGGAAAGTTTGATGCAGGTCAGAGAGCTTGATGAACAGACAGAGTTGGTGATGGTTACTTTCAACAAGGGGCTTTACTTATTGCTCAGCTCCAGTATTCTTGCCTGGAAAATCCCATGGACAGAGGAGCCTGGTAGGCTGCAGTCCATGGGGTCGCTAGGAGTCGGACACAGCTGAGCGACTTCACTTTCACTTTTCACTTTGATGCATTGGAGAAGGAAATGGCAACCCACTCCAGTGTTCTTGCCTGGAGAATCCCAGGGACTGGGGAGCCTGGTGGGCTGCCGTCTGTGGGGTCGCACAGAGTCAGATACAACTGAAGTAACTTAGCAGCAGCAGCAGCTGGTAAAGAATCAGCCTGCAATGTGGAAGACCTGGGTTCGATCCCTGGGTTGGGAAGATCCCCTGGAGAAGGAAAAGGCTACTCACTCCAGTATTCTGGCCTGAATTCCATGGACTGTATAGTCCATGGGGTCACAAAGAGTCGGACACGACTGAACAACTTTCACTTTCCACAAAAGAAGGAAACAGCTTTCAATCCTCAGACCAAGGCAAAAAAAAGGAAAGAAACTGGAGTTCCACCAAACCAATTTAATGTTTTTATTCCTTCCCTTTATAATGACTAACATGTTTGAGGGCTTCTTATTTGCTCAGCTCTTTATAAGCATAAGCTCATTTAATCCCAGCAATACTCTTTGAGGTGGTTACTGTGAGCAGCCTCAACTTACATGTGGGAAAAAGGAAATTCAGTCAGGTGAAATAACCACCAAGGGAACTGGAAAATATGTGGGTTCTGGCATCCACCTCCACATGCTGTGTCTTCTCCACTCTTTGTACTGAAAATGTGGGACATATAAAAATAGAGAAAGCCAGGAACTTGATATCTCCAGGATAAAATGTCACTCACTGAACCTAAAAAGGGCTGAAATCCTGCCTGAATTAGAACATTTCCTATCTTTTACCCTAATGATCATTTGATATTTCTGTTCTCTCAATTTTATATTTTTCAGTTGGGTATTTTAAATGAAAAACTTTGACTTCTTTCTCTTGCCATGCTGTATTTAGTTCTCTCTTATCATCTGCATCAATTTTGCCCTGGTTATAACCTCTTAGGTCTGGTATGTTATGTAAAAATAAAGATAAGTTTGAAAATATTAGAGATAAGAATACATAGGTTTCACAAGTCTAGAGGTCATAAAGAATCTCTGTGTAAAGGTAATGTTTTGTTTCTTTCTTAAAAATTTGCCAGGTTCAATGTATACTTTACATCTGTCTGTGAAAAAAATATTTAAATGCTGTTTCAGATCTCATAAATACAATCTCAAATCTATAACCTCAAATCTTATAGGAGAAATGATGGAGGGTTGACTTATTCCTCCCTCATCAATATCATTTTAAAAAAATGGTTCAGTACTTTCTTCCTACTCTGCTGAGTTGCTGGGCATAAATCCAGGAATATGAGGCATATCTAGCCAGACTCCAAAGATGATTACTATTCCTTTTCGGCTTGAAGTTTTATAAGTCAGTCTCATGTATCAATTAATGTTCATATTGATATATTTCCCCAGAGTATTCTAGCTTGCATTTGTGATATGAGAGCTGCTGTCACGGTTTCTTGTACCTCCTTAAATAATTTGCCCTGGTGGATACAGAACATTATTTTTTTCATAGGTAAGTTAGCCAAGATCCTCAGAAATTTTCTCAAAGCATATGGTTTCTAACACTTAAGTTTACATGCATACAGTACAATAGTTACACACAATTAAAATCAATTGTAAACAGATGATTTAAAACACTATGAAGTACAGATGGCCAGGAGGCACATGAAAAGATGCTTAGCATTACTAATTATTAGAGAAATGCAAATCAGAACTACAATGAGGTATCACCTCACAAGGGTCAGAATGGCCATCGTCAAAAAGTCTACAAACGATAAATGCTGGAGGGTGTGTGGAGAAAAGGGANGATGGGCAAAAGTTTTAGATGTAATATATGACCTTGAAAGGCATGTCTCTCCTGAAGCAGGCAGTGAGGTCCCCCCCTCCATGTTCAAGTTCCTTCTCTATGGGGGTGCTCAGGTAGGAAAGTTTGATGCAGGTCAGAGAGCTTGATGAACAGACAGAGTTGGTGATGGTTACTTTCAACAAGGGGCTTTACTTATTGCTCAGCTCCAGTATTCTTGCCTGGAAAATCCCATGGACAGAGGAGCCTGGTAGGCTGCAGTCCATGGGGTCGCTAGGAGTCGGACACAGCTGAGCGACTTCACTTTCACTTTTCACTTTGATGCATTGGAGAAGGAAATGGCAACCCACTCCAGTGTTCTTGCCTGGAGAATCCCAGGGACTGGGGAGCCTGGTGGGCTGCCGTCTGTGGGGTCGCACAGAGTCAGATACAACTGAAGTAACTTAGCAGCAGCAGCAGCTGGTAAAGAATCAGCCTGCAATGTGGAAGACCTGGGTTCGATCCCTGGGTTGGGAAGATCCCCTGGAGAAGGAAAAGGCTACTCACTCCAGTATTCTGGCCTGAATTCCATGGACTGTATAGTCCATGGGGTCACAAAGAGTCGGACACGACTGAACAACTTTCACTTTCCACAAAAGAAGGAAACAGCTTTCAATCCTCATACCAAGGCAAAAAAAAGGAAAGAAACTGGAGTTCCACCAAACCAATTTAATGTTTTTATTCCTTCCCTTTATAATGACTAACATGTTTGAGGGCTTCTTATTTGCTCAGCTCTTTATAAGCATAAGCTCATTTAATCCCAGCAATACTCTTTGAGGTGGTTACTGTGAGCAGCCTCAACTTACATGTGGGAAAAAGGAAATTCAGTCAGGTGAAATAACCACCAAGGGAACTGGAAAATATGTGGGTTCTGGCATCCACCTCCACATGCTGTGTCTTCTCCACTCTTTGTACTGAAAATGTGGGACATATAAAAATAGAGAAAGCCAGGAACTCGATATCTCCAGGATAAAATGTCACTCACTGAACCCAAAAAGGGCTGAAATCCTGCCTGAATTAGAATATTTCCTATCTTTTACCCTAATGATCATTTGATATTTCTGTTCTCTCAATTTTATATTTTTCAGTTGGGTATTTTAAATGAAAAACTTTGACTTCCTTCTCTTGCCATGCTGTATTTAGTTCTCTCTTATCATCTGCATCAATTTTGCCCTGGTTATAACCTCTTAGGTCTGGTATGTTATGTAAAAATAAAGATAAGTTTGAAAATATTAGAGATAAGAATACATAGGTTTCACAAGTCTAGAGGTCATAAAGAATCTCTGTGTAAAGGTAATGTTTTGTTTCTTTCTTAAAAATTTGCCAGGTTCAATGTATACTTTACATCTGTCTGTGAAAAAAATATTTAAATGCTGTTTCAGATCTCATAAATACAATCTCAAATCTATAACCTCAAATCTTATAGGAGAAATGATGGAGGGTTGACTTATTCCTCCCTCATCAATATCATTTTAAAAAAATGGTTCAGTACTTTCTTCCTACTCTGCTGAGTTGCTGGGCATAAATCCAGGAATATGAGGCATATCTAGCCAGACTCCAAAGATGATTACTATTCCTTTTCGGCTTGAAGTTTTATAAGTCAGTCTCATGTATCAATTAATGTTCATATTGATATATTTCCCCAGAGTATTCTAGCTTGCATTTGTGATATGAGAGCTGCTGTCACGGTTTCTTGTACCTCCTTAAATAATTTGCCCTGGTGGATACAGAACATTATTTTTTTCATAGGTAAGTTAGCCAAGATCCTCAGAAATTTTCTCAAAGCATATGGTTTCTAACACTTAAGTTTACATGCATACAGTACAATAGTTACACACAATTAAAATCAATTGTAAACAGATGATTTAAAACACTATGAAGTACAGATGGCCAGGAGGCACATGAAAAGATGCTTAGCATTACTAATTATTAGAGAAATGCAAATCAGAACTACAATGAGGTATCACCTCACAAGGGTCAGAATGGCCATCGTCAAAAAGTCTACAAACGATAAATGCTGGAGGGTGTGTGGAGAAAAGGGAACCCTCTTACACTGTTGGTAGGAATGTAAACTGGTATAACCACTATGAAGAACAGTATGTAAGTGTGTGTATATATATATATACACACACACACACACACACACAATGGAATAGTATGGCTGAGTCCCTTCCCTGTTCACCTGAAACTATCACAACGATTGTTAATCAGGTATACCCCAATACAAAATAAAAAGTTAAAAAAAAGAATGAAAAATGTCACTTGCAGCAGCATGCATGAACCTAGAAACCATCATACAAGTGAAATAAGTCAGACAGAGAAAGAAAGGAATCTTATGATATTTTTCACATGTAGAATCTAAAAGAAAACAAGATACAAATGAACTTATTTCCAAAACAGAAAGAGACTCACAAACACAGAAAAAAAATTTACAGTTACCAAAAGTAAAAGGGGGTGAAGAAGGGATAAATTAGGAGGCTAGGTTTAACACATATACACTACTATGTATAAAATGGATAACCATCAAGGACCTAGCTCAGGGAACTATACTCAGTATTATGTAATAATCTATAGAGGAAAAGAATATGAAAAAGAATATATCTATATATGAATTGCTGTGCTGTGTACTCGAAGCTTGAGTTTCCCCAATGGCTCAGTAGTAAAGAATCTGCCTACAATGCAGGAGATGCAGGAGACATAGGTTTGATCCCTGGAAAGATTCCCTGGAGGAAAAAATGGCAACCCATTCCAGTGTTTTTGCCTGGAAAATCCCATGAACAAAGGAGCACAGTGGGCTACAATCCATGGGGTCGTAAAGAGTCGAACACAACTGAGCACTTATACACACCTGAAACTTACATGATATTATAAATCAATTATACTGCAACAAAAATTTAAAACATCACTATGAAGGTCTTTCTGACAAGTGTTTAATAATTTCAATACATTTTTCAGGGTATTATTGTTTATTATATAAATCCTTTTCCATGTTTTTAAGCTTGTTTTAGATATGTAGACAACTCCTAAACTAACTAAACTTTGCAGATACTAACACTTATGTGATCTCTTAGATACAAAGACATCACATAAGCCTAATAAATATACTAAATAATAAATATAAATATATTAATTGGGAACCAGGTTGTAACTATGTGGCAGTTTTAGATAATCACCAACCAAGCATCTTGGCTGGAGTTCCATGCATTACTCTGGCAGTCTAGGCCTCTTAGAATAGAAAGCAGTGGTAACAAAAGTGATGATGAAGATTCACTGCAAATGAATCCTTTGAAGAATAAAACTGGAGGGGGAAAAAAAAGAAAGGGAGGAGGAAAAAGGAGCAGAGAAGGGAGGAAGGGATGAAAGGGGAAGGATCCAAGCTACAAGTGGTTCCCTTTAATCTCAGTTCAGGTATCTTCTAAAGAGGATAGCAATTCAAGGGAAATCAAAGGCAGTTTCTAGAGAAATAGATTTCTTTGTTCTGACAAGTTGAAAGATGCTGTGTTGAAGGGAGCTTTTGCCAAGACATACCACACTGGATCTTCTATCCAAGGCCATCATCAAGGTCAAGTTAATGGCCAGGACTTCTGAAAAATGCGGTCTTAGTGAAATCTAAAAGGAGACTTAATGCTCTTTCCAATAGCCACATAAATCAAGAGGCATGTGGCACAGTGGGTTTCCGTCCTACTTTGACCACTCATTGGTATTATAACTCTTGGCAATTCATATAACCATTTGGAGCTTCATTTTTTACATGTTGAGGTGACAAGCAGACATGGGGTGAAATTCCAGGTCCATCTCTCATTACTCTGTGGTTTTAGGAAAGTTACATAACTTCTATGAATTGATTTCTTCAGCCATAAGATGTGAATAAGACATAAAGAAATCGTTCAGAAGTAGCCTGACCAAAAAAATAAGTACATAATGTATGATTCTATTTATATAAAGCTTTAGAAAATGCCAACTGATCTACAGTGACAAAAAGCAGATCAATGGTTGTTTGAGGAGCTGGGACGCAGGGAAAGATGGGGAACAGAGAGAACTCTGAGCTGGTAGACCTGCCTGTGATCCTGACTTGGTGAAGGTTTCACCAGTGTATATGTATGCCAGAACATCAAGTTATATATTAAACACTGTGAACATTTATTGTTTGTCAATTATACCTCAATAAAGCTGTTTTTTTAAAAGGGTGAGAGGGTTAAATAAGACAGTATGTACAAAACAATTAGCGCAGCATGTGGTACAAGAAAAAGTCTCCAGAAATATGAGTTCCCTTCCCCACTGATGTCAAAAGGCCATTTAAATGGTACTGTACCCCATAAACGTCCACCAGTTCTATCAACACTGAAATCTTCCCAGAAGTTTTGTAGCCAGCTAAATATTTTCAAAGAAAAATAGGGGACAACATAAAAATAACTGTGATTTTTTTAGGACATTATTTCTGTGGCTTTCTTTCAAATGTTTATTAGAAGCATATTTTCATTGTTGGAATCACATTGGATGTAAGACTTGCATGCTACTTTGCACTCCCTGTTTTACAGTAAAATGTCTTGTATGTTGTTTTTAATGACTGCCTTGTGATTTTTTTCAGTGGTAAGAATTCTGGATATATTTTGAAAACAAAGTGGCTAGGATTTGCTGACAGATTGAGTTGGGGCATGAGAGAAAGAGAACTCAGAGATGACACCGAGGTTTCTGGCATGAGTCAGAAGTTCTGGGATGTGGAAGAGTGTGAACAGGGCAGATTTGAGGAGAGGATGAGGAATTCAGTTTTGGACAATTTTAGGTATTAAATATCAATATGGAGATGTGGAATGGATAGTTGGACTTAAGATCAGAGGGGAGGTCTGGTTGGAGATTAAAATTTGGGAGTCTTCAGTAGGAAAATGGGTTTTAAGGCTATAGGGCTGAATGAGTTCTTCAAGGGCATGAGTATAAATAAACTGAAGAGGTTCAACCGCTGAGTCATGGGGGCCATCTAGAGTCAGAGATCATGGAGCTGAAGAGGAATCAGCAAAGGAGGCAGAAAAGGAGTGGCAGCGAGGAGAGAGGAAATCCCAGGGAGCTGGTTGTCCATGGTGTTTTTAAGAGAGAATGCTGCTAGTCATTCAAGTAAGAGGAGTGGGAAAAAAAAATCATTCTTGAAGTAAGGAGTGGCTGTTTCAAGGGCAATTTTGGTGGAGTGTTGTGAGCCAAACTATTATTGGAATGGATTCAAAAGGTTATGGTAAATAGAAGTTTCTCCAGAGAAGAATAAGCACATGAAAAGATGCTCAACATTAGTTGGTCTCAGGGAAAGACACATCAAAATGGCAATGAGATACCACCTTACACCTGAGGATGCCTACAATCAACACGGAAATAAGTGTTGGTGAAGATAAGGAGAATCACTGTTATAAACGGGTACATTTTCAGACATTCTTACACTGTCATTTTCCCTGATATATCAGCTAGCATTCCCTCTTTTATTTTCTCAGGAATGGTTAATGTAACAATAGAATGACCTTTTCCTCAAATATTTGGTAAGACTCACCATAAAAGCATTTAAGTCTGGGAGTCTGGGTATTTCTTCTTGGAAAGATGTAAAATGACAGTTTTATTTGGGTTTACAATACAGTTTTCTATTTTTTCCTAGGTATTTGAAAATTTTGTTTTGAAATTTATTGGCATAAAATTGTTCATAGTATTATACCCTGTCTTTTAAATTTATAATGTATATGTGATTCCCACTCTACATCCTTAATATTGTCTCTTTCTGCATTATCTCTTTGACCTCCATAATCCAGATGATTTTATTACTCTTTTAAAAAAACTTGTTTTCGATGACTTGTACTGTATTTTCCTATATCATCTATTTCTTCTCCTTATTACCTATTTTCTTCTACTTGCCTTGAAGCTCTTTTGTTGTTCTTTTTCTAACTTTTCAGTTGGATGTCTAGCTCACTACTTTTCCACATTTCTTCTTTTCTAATAAAAGCATTTAATGTGATGAATTTCCCTCAAATTTCCCT
This sequence comes from Neotragus pygmaeus, assembly GCA_006410875.1. Classification (NCBI taxonomy): domain Eukaryota; kingdom Metazoa; phylum Chordata; class Mammalia; order Artiodactyla; family Bovidae; genus Neotragus; species Neotragus pygmaeus. The sequence goes on from SJYV01022359.1 coordinate 1,587,808, forward strand.
CAAACATTACTTTCACTGCATCTCCTAAATTTTGACATTAAACTTTTATGATTGCTTAGTTCTAAATATTTTCAAATTTCAAGGATGACTTTGACCCATTATTTACTAAAGAGTGTGCATTTAATTTCCAAAGTTAATTTTAAAACTCTCACTTGTCATTTTATTATTTGTATTTGAATTAATTGCATTGCAATTAGAAAATGTGGTCTGCATGATACTGATTCTATAAAATCTGTTGAGTCATGCTTTATGACTCGGCACTTAATCAGTGTTTGTAAATGTTCCACAAATGCTTGAGAAGAATGCACATTTTTAAATTGTTGGGTACAGAGTTTTACATACATCCATTAGATTATTTATTGCGATATTTAATTTTGCTTTTTAATCTTCTATATGTCACAAACTCAGTCAGGTGAGCTGAGGAGACACAGAGAGAGAGAGACAGGGAGAGACGGAGAGGGAGAGGAGAGAGCTGCTAGGCGTCAGAATAGCTGGTGAAAACAAGCCAAAAATGAAAGAACTAAGCCTTTAACCACTTCAGGCTTTGGTACAAGCAATTGGTTAAACTGGACCAAGTGCAGTCTCCTCCGGTTCTGGTCCAGGGAGCTGGGTCAGTGCCAATGTGGGGATCATCCCACTGCTGATCAAGTCCTAGAACAAAAGCCTCCAATAGGTTCATGGCCCCTGCGCTCAGGGCTAAGGGAGCAGGGAAGGGCATGACATGGAAAACTACTGAGTACGCCTGAGCAAGAGTGCCTTTGAGGGTTCCCCTCTGCTCTCCATAAGGAGGCCTCAACCCAGGCATTCAAAGATCTCTGCCCAAGGCTCAGATAAAGGCTTAGAAATAAAGGCTCAGGAGTAGTAATGCAAATATGCAAAAGAACATGATTGGCCAGAAGGGCCCTAGTCCTTGGCTGTGACACCTCTCAGAGGCTGCAATAAATACATTGGCTTTGCCCCAAGTCTGATGTAGGATGGAACGCTTCTCCAAGTGCTGCCAGGTAAAGCCTTGGTAACTGCCTGTGGTCAGACCTGCAAAATCAAACCAGATACTATACTCCTCACTCTTCGCTAGCTTCTCAGGTGGCTCAGTGGTAAAGAATCCACCCACAAGGCAGGAGACACGGGACACGCAGGTTCGATCCCTGGGATGGGAAGAACCCTTGGGGTAGGAGATGGCAACCCACTTCAGTATTCTTGCCTAGAAAATATTGACACAGGAACCTGGCAGGCTACAGTCCATGGGGTTACAAAGAGTTGGACACGCCTGAGCACACACACATACTCCTCACTATATTGTCAGCTGGACATAAATAATTGAGAAAGGGGAGTTCATGGTAATCGTAGATTTATCTACTTTCCCCTGCAGTTTTATCAATTTTTGTTTTACACATCTGAGGCCACTTTATTAGGAGCATGCATGTTTAGAATTGTTGTATCTTCCTGCTGAATTTAATAAGCATAATGATACCCTTTATCTCTAATCATGCTGCTGCTGCTACTGCTAAGTCGCTTCAGTCATGTCCGACTCTGTGCGACCCCATAGACAGCAGTCCACCAGGCTCCCCCATCCCTGGGATTCTCCAGGCAAGAACACTGGAGTGGGTTGCCATTTCCTTCTCCAGTGCATGAAAGTGAAAAATGAAAGTGAAGTCGCTCAGTCGTGTCTTACTCTTAGCAACCCCATGGACTGCAGCCTACCAGGCTCCTCCGTCCATGGGATTCTCCAGGCAAGAGTACTGCAGTGGGTCGCCACAATACATTATGCTGTTAATATAGTTAAACTAGGTTTCTTTGGTTAGTAATTTTGCTGGAAAGCTTTCCCTTCCTTTTACTTTTGATCTTGCCATATCCTTATGCTTTAGCTATGTCTTTTAAAAATGACACATACCTAGATTTTAAAAACCTAATTTGATCAAACATCTAAGTTTTGTCCATTTATATTTAATACGATTTTGAAATTGGGGCTTTTTTCTATTTTTATATCTTACCTTCTTATTCTTATTTGTCTTGGTTTTTCCATGTTTTTGTCCTCATATGTTGCTTGTTGGGGGCAATATATCATTTTAATCCCTTTTCTCAACCATCTACTGGATAATTTTCTTTCATTTATTGCTAATTATTTGGATTTATGTGCTTTTTAAAATTTTCTTTATTAATTTCCTTTGAGATGTTACCATGACTAAATAACTTACCAAAGTCTAACAAATAATGTCTTAACTTCTGCCAGAACAATAAAGCAGCTTTGAATACTTTCATTCTCCCTGCATTTGTCACAAAATACAATTATGCGAAATAGAATTTTAGCACTATTCTATTTATCGATATTTAGATTTACATGTATGCTGTTATTCTTTAATACTTTTTTTGAAAGACTGATTTCATTTATTTTTGGTCACATAGTGTGGCATGTGGGATCTTAGTTCTAGGACCAGGGATCAAACCTGTACCTCCTGAATTGAAAGTTCAGAGTCTCAACCATTGAACCACTAGGAAAGTCCCCTACTGATGATCTCAGACCATCTACTGGATCATTTTCTTTCTTTTATTACACCCGTTAGAAGTTTACTTTGTACGAGTCTCAAAGTAGTAAGCTCAGCTTATGTTAATACGTACATTTTTCTCACCTTGGCTTCCCTCGTGGCTCAGCTGGTAAAGAATCCAGCTGCAATACAGGAGACCTGGGTTCGATCCCTGGGTTGGGAAGATCCCCTGGAGAAGGAAAAGGCTATCCACTCCAGTATTCTGCCCTGGAGAATTCCATGAACTGCATAGTCCATGGGGTCCCAAAGAGTTGGACATGACTGAGTGACTTTCACTTTTCACCTTTGTTTTTGAAAGACAGTTTTGCTGAGTAAGTTCAAGGATGACAGTCATTCTCTCTCAACACTTTGGAGTTATGTATTATTTCACTGTTTCCTGGTTTTCTTGGTTGAAGAGACTAATATCATTTTCATTTATGCTTTCTTTGTGGGTGATTCAAAAATTTCTCTTTGTTCCTTCTTGAGGTACAATGTGGATTTCTTTTTACTTTTCCTTCTTGAGATACAGTGTGCTTCCTGCTCTCCTTAAGTGATTGGGGTGCTCTTACTGATAGGTGTGAGATTCAGTTTTGGTCAGTTTTCACAAGGGCAGTTTTCAAGAGGTAGGGGCTCCTGATGAAAGTTTGGCAGCTGATAAAAAGAAACAAAGAGAGTATATGCTTCTGGAATCATGGCTGACCTATGCCCTTCCAGTGAAGGTCTACTGATAACTCTACGTAGGAAACACTATATGAAACACTGGTGATCTCATAAGAGGCAAAGGAGTTCTCCAAGAACAACTTCCCTTCCTCCTCTTTGCCCTCAACCATCCCCCAGAAGAGTATAGATTTGAGCTGGAGTCTAAGAAAGCCGTATGGAGTTGGGGCTAAAACAGTGGGCATCCAGGTTAGAAAGAAGAGGAGAATAAATTTCAGTAGGAACAGGGTTTGCTACACAAACACCTGAGTATCCGAGGGAATATATGGAGAAATGAAACTGTAAATGTCTTAGCAGTGAATTTATATGTTTTTGTTTTAATTCCTTCATATTCTTAGGCCACTGAAACTAAATGTCCAGGTAAAACCAAGACACTAGACATCTATAAATTGATTTATTCACTCAAAAGTTTCTGAAAAAAATGCCTGGTTAGGTCTAAAAACTCAGCGGTATTCTTGAGAAGGTATTTCTTCCTGGTATATTTATACATTTTTTCTGCTTAGCATATTCCTCATACGCTAATCTCACGGTAAAAGGATATTTGTGAGAAACAGCTTTGCAGCACCCTTCATAAACCAATTTTAACAAATAAATCTTATTTATTATATCCTAGCCACATAACACAGGCCTAACTGGAGAAGGAAATGGCAACCCACTCCAGTGTTCTTGCCTGGAGAATCCCAGGGACGGGGGAGCCTGGTGGCTGCCGTCTAAGGGGTCGCACAGAGTCGGACACGACTGAAGTGACTTAGCAGCAGCAGCAGCAATGGCCAAAGTTAAGCAATTAGGGGCTTCCCTGGAGGCTCAGTGGTAAAGACTCTGCCTATCAATGCAGGAGACACAGGTTCGATCCCTGATCTGAGAACAGCCCACACGCTGCAGAGCAACTAAGCCCCTGATCCACAACTACTGAGCCTGCACTCTAGAGCCCAGGAGCTGCAACTGCTGAAGCCCGCACCCTAGAGCCCATGCTCCACAAGAGAAGCCACACAATGGGAAGCCTGTGCACCACCACTCTAGTGGCCCCAGCTCGCCACAACTAGAGAAAAGCCAGCACAGCAAGGAGGCACAGCACAGCCTGAAATAAAATAATATAATGATAATAAAGTTAAGGAATCAGAGAAGAAACTATAGTTAACCCAGGCTTTGGGTTATATGATTTGCACTATAATATATATCTTTCATTTTCTGCTGTTCGAATTCCTTGGGATGCTAGAACTGGGAGAAATTGTAGTGTTCACGTAATTTTACTGTGCCTTTTTTTTTTTGCTCATTTTACTGTTGAGGATACCGGGATGCAAAGAGGTTAATTAAACTGTTTACACGTCTGATGGCTAATCTAAGCCCACCAGTCATCTAATTCCAATTTCCCAGCTCCACAAGAAGCAGTAACTGAGAGTCAGCAGGGCAAGGTCTCTGTTCACTGGTCCTGAGAGTATCTCTTGTTCTCTTTTACCAGTTGCTAGTTGTGTCTTATTACTCCTATGTACTAAAGCCCTTCCTCTATACCTTAAGAACATACGCATTTATTTTTCACTGCGGACAATGCATACTGCGAGCTCTCCTGAACACAAGCTGATCATGAAGAGCTTGATAAAAAAAAGAAGAAAGGAAAGACACTAGTGTTTCCTTATGTCTAAGATACACTTGTTTTTCTTATTTAAACATTTCTGAAAAGAGAGGTGCCTGACAACTGATAAATACATTCAAAGCACTGGATCCCCCCTCCCTCTCCAAAGCTCTTAAACTGATCATTTATCTTAAAATTGATGATGTTTACAAGCCCAGAACACATGGTCTATGCCTTATGGCTGTTATCTGCTAACCTCACTCCCAACCCAGGTAAGCCTAGTATAGTGTCTGACACATAGTAGGTGCTCAAGAAAACCTGCGTTGGGTGAATATGATTCTATGAAGTAAGGTATAATTCGGTGACGACATGCATTTTCCCTCATGTTTCTTTCCCTTCAGACACACTTGTGAATACAGAGTTAAGGAACTGCTTTTAGGAAACAGGAGGAAACTTGACTTTACCATAGGAACTAACTTCAGTAACTTCTTTGCATTATATCTAATTCTATTGGGTTATTTTTAAAATATCTGGATGTCAGAACCTTGCTTCAGGGGAAACATTATTGACAGAGGAATTGCCAAGTAAGTTTAAAAAAAATGTTGAGGCAGTACTCTGTCCATAATTTATGTGCTAATTATAAATTCAAACTTAACTCTTAGACCTCAAAGTGAGCCATGCTTTTCAGAGAGTTGGGTGACTTGCTCTGGCCCTGGACACCGTGGAAATTAGTTAAGTTCCTTCTCAGAGGCTGATCTTCATGCTTACTATGACTAAGGCTGTAAGGCTAGCCGTTAGAAGGAAGTAGGCAGGATAGTTGAACATGCACAGGTTTCTAAACCAAATAAAGTTGGTTGCAACCCAAAGTCAGACACTTAGTAGTTGTGTGACTTCTAGCAATTTAAACAGCCTCTCCAAGGCCTGTTTATTTACCTGCAAAATCTAGGTAGAAATATGAACATCAGAGAGTTGGTCTGAGGAGTCAATAGGGATGACAGACACAATGTCCTTTGTATAATAAAAAAAGCTAGTGTTCTTTCTATCTTCATCTCCCTCCTTGATTAACTTCTGACTTCAGTCAGAAATACCCACTTCTCAAATTATTTGGGGAGTACTTCTCCAGGGCTCAAGTCACTTGCCTTCATAAAGACAATGTGTACTCTACCCCTTCAACTTCCCAGGTGGTGCTAGTGGTAAAGAGCCTGCCTGCCAATGCAGGTTAGATATAAGAGACATGGGTTTGACCCCTGGGTTGGGAAGATTCCCAGGAGGAGGAAAAGCAACCCACTCTGGTATTCTTGCCTGTAGAATCCCATGGACAGAGGAACCTGGTGGGCTACAGTTCACAGGGCGCAAAGAGTCAGACATGAATAACGACTTTCATTTTCGACAAACCATTTCAGTTTCACAAGAACATACAGCTTTTATGACGTGCATTAAAACAAATAACTGTTCCATGTTTGTGACTCACCTAAAATCATGTCATGTACCGCTATTGACATGACTGCAGTATACCAACGCAGGAGTCCAAAAATCCTCTAGGTATTTTAGACAGAATGGGATTTAATACAGGGAAATACCTATTTACAAAACCACTGGGAGTGCTGAAGGACTAACCTTAGGGATGAGCCTTCAGGATTGACTTCCATACACTCTAGAACTGTTCTACCAAGGTCATTTGAATATCTGTCTTATTAGTGATTAGAATCAAAAAAAGGTTATCTTTTAAAGGGTCCATCCCAAGTCTTTATTGCTAAAAACGAAAACCACTTATGATAAAAATCCTACTTCTGGTGAATCAGAAATGTCCTCTTTAGTTATGAGGGACAGCTTATCCACTCACTGATTTTATTTTTCTACCTATAACAGGTCTATTCCATGTTTACGCTGCATGTTTAATTGATTTTTTTTAACATATTTTTCCTTCTGATCTTTGTCTATTAATTTTTAATGATTATAAACAAAATGTTATGGACTTATTTTTCACTTGATATTTTTCAGTTACATACTTTTAAAACCACAGAATCAAAACCAAGTGACTATAAAGGCCAACTGTACGATGATGATCCATGCGCAGAGCTTCATACATATCCCTATTACATTTTTAACAGCTTTGCTAAGATATATTCACCCATTGAAAGTTTTTTGGTATATGCATAGGGTGTACAACCATTTTGTACAACCAAAAATCTCTATCAAATTTCACCATTTTGACTTATTTCTCTAAGCCGCACAATTCTGCTATTTAGATTGCTTATTCTTGCTTGCGTGCATGCACTCTCTCTCGGCTCCAGTAAAACTGCAGAACTACTGCCAGGTGGCTGCAAGCTGAGACTACTCCATTCAGCAGTACTTCCTTTTTTAAAGGTAAAGTAACTTAAATAAGCTATACAACCACTTCAAGCAATATCAAGGGATGGCAACTCAGGCAGTATGAAGAAAGAATACACTGAGAAGTGTTCTACCAGTCCATCTGGCTAGCAAGTCCAAAACAAAAGGAGGTAAGTGCTGGTAGACATCACTTGTACTAGATGCAACCATTCTATTTTTTCCTAAGAGTTTATTAATTATGAGTCTGAGAATTTGGCTAACCACTGATATTAAATCTCCAGAGCTAAATATATTCTCCCTTTACAGTTTGTTCATGTCCAGTCTATGGCATCTTCTTGTAGGCAGGGAGCTGTTTTATTCATTGCTCTAATGCTTCCTGACACAGAATAGGGCCCTGATATATATATTTGTTGAATGAATGAATGAATGACTACGTTTAATAAAGATTCCTCAAAATGTTATCATTACTTCTTTTACTATTTACTTTGGTAATAACTGTCATCTGCTAACTTCTATGGGTCCATCAGCCTTATCTTAAACGTCACTTCCTTTGGGAAGCCCTCCTGATTCCCTAGGCTAAGTGCTCCTGAGCTCAACTTCCTCCCACACCATTCTTATTAACTGATAAGAGCTCCATATCAGAAGCTGCTTTGTTCACCTGTGTATCCCCATCACACAGTAGGTTAGGTGCTTAATCAGTGCTTGCTGAAAAACATGATGTAAATTGGGATGTAATTTGTCCTGTCTTAAAGGCAAGAATGAATTTAATGTAGCCAACTATTCTTGTACCACTATTCTTCTTTCTTCACTTTCAAGTCTTTTTTTTTGAGAAGCAACTTTACTGAGGCATAATTTACATACAATAACATTCATCCATTAAATTCTTCTTACACATATATTTTCCTCGCTTATTTTCCATGTGAAGGTNATTCTTGTACCACTATTCTTCTTTCTTGACTTAAGTCTTTTTTTTTGAGAAGCAACTTTACTGAGGCATAATTTGCATACAATAACATTCATCCATTAAATTCTTCTTACACATATATTTTCCTCGCTTATTTTCCATGTGAAGGTAATTTTTTCTGTTGGCAAAAATGGGAAGAAAATAGAAGTGGGATGTAGTAGAGTTTTGGATAGAGAAAGTACTCCTTGAGTCCAATTTACCAGGGTTTACTTCTCAGTCTTCCCTTTCAATTGTGATCTTAAAGGAAATTAACCTCCCCGAGCCATGGATTCTGAGCTGTAAAACTGCATTAAGAAGAGTTTCTTCACTGTCTCCTCTAAGGGTTAAGTGAGATGACATGCAAAAAATCTGACCCACTGTAAAGGTTAAAAAAACAAAAAAAAGGCAGATCCCCTCCCTTCTCTCTGTCATCTTTTAACCTTGAATCCCCTAAATGGTAAGTCTATTCTTTCACCATTATCATTGTTTTGTTCTGAGCATAAATGAAAAAATACACAATCTTGTTTCCTTACTATTCAGCAAGCCCTCCTTCATTCTGAGATTAAGATTTCCTGCACTATTCTTACAAATTTTGTTCCACTTTTTATTCTTTCTTAGGCATATGTTGTCTCCATCTTTTGAATATGCTGGTAGAAAAACCCAAACCCCTCTTGAGATCATTAAAGAACAGTGGTTTCTTAGCTGCCATTACCTTTCTTCTTCTATTCTGTCATGAATTTAACATTTTATTTTTCAAAGCCTCACATTCCTTGAAAGAAAAAAAATGCTTTTCCTTTTACAGCCTCTTGTCTTCAAATCATACCTGTCTTTTCACTGGATCTGTTTTCTAAAGTCTCCGACAGCCTGCCTTCTCTGTGTCTTGTATTACAGTCACATCCCCTGTCTCTACCTCTTCCCCAAGACCAACCAATTCCTCCCTGGGAATCACATTACATCAGCATTACTAATGCAATAAATGCTATGTTACAGACTATGTTTTATTCTAGGCGGTCAATTAAAAACGAATCTCGGTGCTTGTTTGATTTAACATGGAGGATGNTTCCCCAAGACCAACCAATTCCTCCCTGGGAATCACATTACATCAGCATTACTAATGCAATAAATGCTATGTTACAGACTATGTTTTATTCTAGGCGGTCAATTAAAAACGAATCTCGGTGCTTGTTTGATTTAACATGGAGGATGAATTATTTAAGGTCAAATGCAAACTGCTGCTAGATTTGGAAGACATATTTATATTCATATTAAATATATACCTGTTGAATTTGGTTTTTTTCTCTGTGCTTCAGAGACTCTAAGCTTTCAGGTAATTGGGATGGTCGAAAGCGTGGTTTTCCAGAAACTTCGCAAAAAAATTAGACTGCATCAAAAGGACTGCTCCACACATGCAAGAAACACCTACCAACAAAACCCATCTTCACAACCACCAGCTTATCTCACCAGCAAGTGAGACTGCAAGGTTCGGGGGCTAGGCCGTACCACTCCGCGCTGCGCATGGGGGGATTCGTGCCCATTTCGCTGCGACTGACCGTTTCCCCTCGCTTGGTTTTGCCTTTGCTCCCCCTGCGCAGGCACCCACAGTGCGTCAGGCCGGCGCCTTATAGCTGCAGCCTGGGCGGTTCCGCTCGCTGTTTTTTCGCTTCTCTGGATTGTACTCCTTTCGACGTCCGCGAAGATGCAGCTCAAACCAATGGAGATTAACCCCGAGGTGAGCGTCAGGTGCACGGTTACCCGGGGGTGGCGGGGAGCGCAGGGCCGAGGGTGAGCCCTCGCTAGGTAGCGTATCGCTGACTGCTTTTATCTTTGCTTTTTTTTTTCTTTGTATTTGCTTTTCAGATGCTGAACAAAGTGAGTGACGTCTCGCGCTGCCTCTGTCCTCCTCCCCCCGGGATCACCGAGGCGCCTTCGGCTGTTTTGCGGAGACCCAGCGGCCCCCTGCGCACTCCAGAGGCTGCGGGGCTGGGGCGCGGCCCCGGCGCCC
>SJYV01022359.1:1597899-1622724 GCA_006410875.1 Neotragus pygmaeus
TTCCTCTGATGGTACCACAGACAAAGCGGAAACTTCAATACTATGTAAAATAATGCAAGGCTACTAGAATTAGAAATATAAGTACTTCTGGGGTTCTGTACGATTTGTACTGGTTGTAAAAATTAGTGTTTCTATAATGTATAATTGGCAAAGAAACAAGTGTCTCCTATTTCTTACAGGAGAAATTTGTGTGAACTCACAATCCAGCACACTAGACCAGTTGTCTTTCCTCCCTAAAAGTTGTTGCTTAGTTGCTCATTCATGTCCACCAGGCTCCTCTGTCCGTGGGATTTCCCAGGCAAGAGTAACTGGAATGGGTTGCCATTTCCTTCTCCAGGGGATCTCCCTGACCCAGGGATCAGACCTGTGTCTTTGCATTGCAGACAGTTTTTTATTAAAAAGATGAGGGAGTAGTTAATTTCTTTAAATTGTGCCTTTTTATAGTTCTGTTTTGTTTTCGAAGTGATATGTACTTGGACTAGAATAACTTCAAAGAAAAAAGAAGTATAAACTAGTTGGTGTTCTTGGGCATTCAGTTGACCAACGCTCAATTGAAATGCATGTGTAAGATAAAGTTGTTGGTGTTAAAAGGAAGAAAACACGAACTTATCTGTTTTTCTGACTTTAGCATGCCATCCATCTCAAGCTAAAAGGTGGCAGTGCTGTCTAGACAAACTTGGGCTACAATCCAAGACCGCGACCGCCCTGCAGCTCTCAGAACCCCATGGGCTGACTTGGTATGGGAGGCAGACAGGCCATTCTCTGGATGCCGGCCAGCACCTAGGACCAAGACTCCTGGTCACACATCCCACTTGTGTCTCCATTTAGGCACTAGAACTCACTGTGCTGCCATCTTTTCTTTGCGTTTGCATTTTGAGATGTAAAAATGTCTTCTTGAACTCACAGCATGAGAACTTCAGGAAAAAACAAATTGAAGAGCTGAAGGGACAAGAAGTCAGTCCCAAAGTGTACTTCATGAAGCAGACCATTGGCAACTCCTGTGGAACCATTGGACTCATTCATGCAGTGGCCAATAATCAGGACAAACTGGAGTTCGGTGAGTGGGTTTTGAGGCCAATTACCCTCTAGCTGATCTTCAATTAACTGCAGTGCTTCCTTCCAACACTCCCGAGGGTCTATTCGGCAAAGACATTGCCTTAAAATTTTTTTGAAAACCTACTCATGCATATGGATCAGAATTCTCACTGCTGCTTCTTTTTTGAGGAAGGGAAGCTCATTTTCCAAAAAGTGTGGTGTGGCTTCCTCCACCTGGAGAGTCAGACTCTTGGTCTCTCCCATGAGTAGACAGAAAATTGTCGTGGTTCTCATGTGCTCCTGGTCTAGTCTCAACAATTCTAAAGAGCTAGGAGAAGGCAATGGTACCCAACTCTATACTCTTGCCTGGAAAATCCCATGGACAGAGTAGCCTGGAAGGCTGCAGTCCATGGGGTCGCTGAGGGTCGGACACGACCGAGCAACTTCACTTTCACTTTTCACTTTCATGCATTGGAGAAGGAAATGGCAACCAACTCCAGTGTTCTTGCCTGGAGAGTCCCAGGGACGGGGGAGCCTGTTGGGCTGCCGTCTCTGGGGTCGCACAGAGTTGGACACGACTGAAGTGACTTAGCAGAGTTGATGTTAAGCCATAAAATACCAGCTTTTAGGACCTTTGTTTAATGGTGCAGCGTCTCATAAGCAACAGGAGAACTAACATGGCCTAAAGCAGCAGGAGATCCTGCAGGGGCATAGCCACAGCCCAGCACCTTGAAAGATCCATCTCTGAACAAAGCTGGGTCAGGGGTTTTAGCCTGCCTCCAGCGGGTGCTGTGGAGGACATAGAAGAGGTGAGTCTTAGCCCCGAAGTTGTCAGAAGTTCAATTAACAGGGCTAACAATGCTAAAATACATGGCATTATATATGATTTGGGCCAAGGGTCAACACATTTAAAAAGCCAAAGAGTAAGTCGTTTAGGCTTTGAGGGGCCATATGTTCTTTGCCCTTGTAGTGTTATCAGAGCTTCCTTAGATAAGATGTAAAGCAGTGGATGTGACTATGTTCCAGTAAAACTTTATTTACAAAGATAGGCAGCAGTAGTTTGCCAGCTCCCAATTTAGACCGTGGATGGGGGTGGCTGAGAACTGAATAACTTCATCTAAGAGTCCAGGCTATTGCTTGTAGCAGGTCAGATACTTTTTTGACAAAGGAATTGTGGTTCAGACTCTACTCTTTGTAGAATTTTGAAATTAAAAAGGAGGGGGTTATCCAGCCATAAAGGGACCAGATCTTCTAGAAGCTGCTTTTTCAAATAATTGACTCAACATAGTCATATTAAAAAGTTGTAGCTTGGTCCTTTTTATTTCTTCTGCAGTAAGTATCATTTTGTTAAAATGATGTATTCCTGCAGCTGCAGATACTGTAATTCTGTAAACATGATCCTGATGGTGCCACAGGCCTAATCTGAGTCGTAGTTCTCCTCATAAAGTTATGAAACGTTTCCTGTAACTTCCAAATTTTGAATGGTGTGCATTTAGCAAATCTGATACGTTTAGAGATGAAAATTCAAACCGAGGTCTTTGGAAATGCCAGTTGCTGCTTCGTACACATTGACCAATGCACAATGTTTACACCAACCATCGGCTAGCCAGCTACTCTAGGCCAACTGTTAGGCACTTTGCATTTTAGGTCTTTAGGTTGATGTCTATCTGGGTAACCATGTTACTAAGATTGTTTTTCTTTGCCCTGAAATAAGTCTTGGTTTGAGAACCATTACTAGATTTGAATGTTGCATCATGTATGCAGTAAACAGGACTAGACAAGACAGTTTTGCCTTTATGGCATCAAAAATCTCACAGATAGGTGCTACGGTTGGATCAGTGCTATAACAGATGTGATGAAAGAGATGAGGGTGAGGTTGGAAGATGAAGGGGTTGGGGAGCCAGGAAGAAGATGTAAGGAGGAGCCTGAACCCCCTAGAAGAAGGGAGAGTTCTCTGGTTTGAATGCAATGAGAAGGGAGTGGTTGGAGAAAGGGGCTGGGGAGGGGACAGCTCATTCCCATCCTTTGAGGCCATGGTAAAATTTCAGGTTGCCAAACATGACCAAGGATGCGATGTTTCCAGTCATTAGCAAATGTGCACCCATTCACATTTTACCTATACTAGTGATGCTTTTGTTTTTTTTCCCCCAGAGGATGGGTCCGTTCTGAAACAGTTTCTTTCTGAAACAGAGAAGCTGTCCCCTGAAGACAGAGCGAAGTGCTTTGAAAAGAATGAGGTAGGAAGAGAACTTTTAGGACATTGATTTTTTAGTACTCTGGAGGTCTCTGTGCTGACTCTTCTCTGTTTTCCGCAGGCCATTCAGGCAGCCCACGATGCTGTGGCACAGGAAGGCCAATGTCGGGTAAATACACGTGAAAGCCAGGTGGTCCAGGTGTCCCCTGCGTTTCCCCAGAAGCATGTGCAAAAACCTCTCACCAGGATCCAGCACGTGTGTCTACTCAAGGCCGAGAAATGCCAGGAAGTTCTGCCAGAATAATGTCTTGACCAGACCTGTTCATAAAAATGGCTCTTCAAAATACTTAATTGGCAGTTGACACAGTCCTGAGTAAATTCAGGCTGATAATGTTTTATGTAGACTCAAATGGGGCTAGTAGAGTGAGTTAACACCCTTCTTAGTAATGAACATTTTAGATACTCTTAGTCAGTTGGAGAGCAAGCTAGACTAGCAAGGACTAACAGTTTCTAGATGACTTAGGTATACCAGTAATAACAGAGCCTCCAAGCCAACTGTTATACAACCCTAGTTGGCTCTGCCACTATCTAGTCTTGACCTTGGGTGAGATCCTTACCCTCCTGAAGTCTTAATTTATTCCTCAGTAAAAAGCAAATCTTAAGAGTTCTGATAGTTGCTATATATCTACTTTAATGGTCTTAGAATAAAACCTAATATATGGGAAATAGATATTAGCTCTAATCATTTAAAATAATACATAGGCAAGTTGGTTCAAGCATATTCCACTTAGGGACTTTATTTTTTAACAAATTTGGTCCTGCTTATTGTATATTGCAAAATACAGATATCAAATCGACAGATTGTACACCTTAAACTTACACAGTGTTATGTCAGATTTATGCAGTGTTATGTCATTTATATTTTAATTTTTTCTTTCAGCTTTATTTTTAAATGTATATAATACAAAAAAAATTCTCATTTTCGAAAAAAATGTCTTGATTCTCTTCAGGTAGATGACAAAGTGAACTTCCATTTTATTCTGTTTAACAACGTGGATGGCCACCTCTATGAACTTGGTATGTTTCACTTTTGGAGTCTAATGTAACTGCATGCGTTCTCTCACACATAGTTCCTCTTACAGTACTGGTGTGGGGCTTTATGGCTGCACTTAGTATCTTTAAGCTCTTATGGGGGCATTTAACCCTTGTCGTGCCCAGAGTACCTCCATCAGACAGCTGACCAGTGGAATGAATGGATTTAGTCACAAACCAGTAAAGAGAATTGGTTAGCCACTTCAAGATACGCATTCAGATTCTGTCTTCTACTGTAGCATCACCAGTATAGTTTCCACCATCATCCTTTTCGGACAAGGAATACTTTTAGAAGGAAGTAAATACTTAAACATGACCTGATCTGTGTAAAAAGAATTTAGATATGTTGGGGTAATTCCTATTAGCTGGTTTTACAGACAACAAGGAAGATCATCCATCTCTGTTTTAGGAGTCATCCCCTTTGTATTAATGGGGAAAGACTTGCAGCTGTGTTATCTCAAGCCAAGATGTGGGCAAGCAAGGGCAATGAAAACTTGGGGCCAGTCAGCAGTTGTTGAGGGACCCGTGAAATCTCAGAGATCCCTTTGTCTTGCCTCCACCTTCGTGTACCTCACAGACTGCATCTAACTTGTGTTGTGGTCCTTCTCGAGAGATGGGCACAAGCCCTGGTGTTAGGTCGCTAGATTGGGCTTGTGTGGTCTTGGCGCTTGTAGATTAGAATGCCTGGGATGGATATTAGGAACACTTGAAGCTCAATTCCAGCCTGTTTGCAGGCAGCCTTCCCTTGGTGGGAGCGGTAATTATATTTGGAAGAATCTAAAGCTTGCCTTTAAGTGGGACAAGCAAAGTGGCCAGAAAACATGCAGAGATAATCAATATGCCTGGCTTTTCTGTTTCAGATGGACGGATGCCTTTTCCAGTGAACCATGGCACCAGCTCAGAGGACTCGCTGCTGCAGGTAATCTTGGCATCCGTTTCCACTGGGGCCCACATTGTGTTAGCCAGTTTGTCTGTTCTGAAATGGAGACTTTTTTCGGTACAGCCAGCATCAATCATCTGGGATAAGAGCAGTCTTTAGGGCTTAAAGATCATTTTAGTAATTCTGTCTACCTCATTTTATGCAAAGGGGTTTAAACAAGATGCTTTAGAGCAGCCCTGATTAATCTGTCTTGTGTTCTGTCTTAGAATTAGCCTGAAAGTCATTGCTTACTTCCCTGCGGGATTAAGGTGGCCATTGTCCTTTTGTCAGATTACATCATAGCCACTGACTCAGACTCACGGAACAGCAACCCAAGCCTTGCCTGATCCCTCTCTGACAGCTGAGTGTGGGTCAGTCTTGACCTGTGAATTCTGGTTATGTAGTTAACTCTTGAGTTTTNAAATCACTGCAGATGGTGATTGCAGCCATGAAATTAAAAGACTCTTACTCCTTGGAAGAAAAGTTATGATTTGATATAATCAGTTCTATAATCAACTCTACATCTAATAGAATCTGGCTTTCAACATTTTAACTGAAAATAGTGGATTTAATTGTATAATATTAAGTTGTTATAACAGATCTTTAGGAAAATATTTTTCTCAATACTTCAGTTACAGAATGTTAATTTTATTTTCAAGTAGTTTCCCTCTTTTTTTTTTTTTTTTTTTTGAACCTCGTGGGGCAGCTTGCAGAATCTTAGTTCCCTAACCAGGAGTTGAACCCGGATGTGAAAGCTCCAAGTCCTAACCACTGGACCACCAGGGAATTCCCTTTCAAGTAGTTTCATGTGGATGGATTTGACCTTTTCATTAAGAGAACTGGGTCTAGGCCAGCATTAACATTAAGTAGTTGGGTGACATTAACTAATTCCTAATTCCCTTTTGTGACTTTAGTTTCCTCTTTTCTTAAATAAAGTAATTAAATCGACTCAAAGCTCACAGAAGTCCCTTCCACCTCTAAGAGCTTACATACCACATGCCCCACCATTCACCCTGTTGGCCATTCCCAGCTTCAGGAAAAAAGCTGAGTGACATGCAGTCTAATTCCTCATTGTGTGAGGCTGTCTTCTCACAACCTGGCCCCGAGCACTGAATGCTGGTGGAACCTATTCTCTGTTACTGCAACAAAATATTTGCATGGGAATTTCCAAAACATTCGTTAGGGCTTGGTACCACCTGCTCTGAGGATCACTTAGCTACACAGAGCAGCTTCCCTAAGTAACTCTCTGCAAGCAAAATCCTAGAGTGGCCCCCAAGCCTCCCAGGCCCTGGTGTATAAACACCTTCTCCTGGGCACTCAATCAAACACTAATCTAGGTGCTGTTTGAAGGGAGTTGCAGATGTAATTAAGGTCCCAAATTAATTGGTATTAAGACAGATTATCCTCAGTTGGCCTGACCTAGTCCTTAAAAAGGACTAGGCTTTTCCTGGCAAAGGAATGTGGGCAGTCTCTGGGAGGTGGGAGTGCCTCTAGGCTGGCAGTAGGGTAGTGAGGATCTAAGTTCTAGAGCCTGGAGGAGCCTGAATGCAGATTTTCCCAAAGTTTCCAGAAAGAAACAAGCCAACCTTGTAAGACCTTACCTTCACTTCAGCCTTGTAAGATCTCTTGTACGACAACCGAGCCAGGCCACGCTGGACTTCTGGTTTATAGAACCCTGAGCTAAGAAATGGGTATTGATTCAAGCATCTAAGTTTGTATAGTTTGTTATGCAGCAGAAGGAAACGCTTGCTCACTGGAAGAAATGCTATGGCAAACCTAGACAGTGTATTAAAAAGCAGAGACATCACTTTGCCAACAAAGTTCTATATACTCAAAATTCTGGTTTTCCTAGTAGTCATGTATGGGTGTGAGAGCTGGACCATAAAGAAGGTTGAGTGCTGAAGAATGGATACTTTTGAATTGTGGTGCTGGAGAAGACTCTTGAGAGTCCCTTGGACACCAAGGAGATCAAAGCTGTTAATCCTAAAGGAAATCAACCCAATTCATCGGAAGGACTGATGCTGAAGCTCCTTGGCCACCTGATTTGAGGAGCTGACTCATTGGAAAAGACCCTGATGTTGGGAAAGATTGAGGGAAGGAGAAGGGGGCGACAGAGGATGAGATGGTTGGATGTCATAATCGACTCAAAGGATATGAGTTTGAGCAGACTCTGGAACATAGTGAAGGACAGGGGAGCCCAGTGTGCGGCAGTTCATAGGGTCGCAGAGTCGGACACAACTTAGTGACTGAACAACAGAAGGAAACCTAGGTATAACTTAATAAAGCGATGCAACACCTTTGTGAGCCTCTGGCCTGCCCTGATTGTCTTCTCTAAACCACCTCTTTGTGGTCCCCACCAGTGACCCCTGTGCCTGCCCCACCCCCAGGAAGAAATCACAGTGGTTCGTCTCATTTCCTTGCCCTCCTCACATCTCTGAGCACGAGGGTCTGAAGAATCCGCTGATGTTCCAGGAACTGAACAGCCCTCCCTTATATTCTGCATCCTCCCCCGGGGGTGTGTGGTCAATCAGTCCCTGGCTCAGCCCTCAGCCCAGGCTTGCCCCAGGAACACACGGCTAGTTCTGCCTATACTTGTCATCAGGAGGCACCAGTTTGGTGAAACGTAAAGAGGTAAGAGAAGATTCCCTGAAGGAATTGACAACCTGCTCCAGTATTCCTGCCTGGAGATCCCCGTGGACAGAAGAGCCTTCCGGGCTATAGTCCATGGGATCTCGAAGAGTCAGACATGACTGAGCACTCATGCAAACAGGTAAGGTGATGTGTAACCTTAATCACTTACTGAAATCTGACCTGCACAATCTACTCATTGCTTCAGAAGCTCACAAAAATCCAAACTGTATGAATATAATTTTTAAAAAATGATGTCCTTAAAATGCATAGTACTTGGGAGTTCCAGGGTGGTCTAGTGTTAGAATTCAGTCTTTTCACTGTGGTGCCCTGGGTTTAATCCCTGGTTGGAGAACTATGTCCTGCAACATGTGCCTTGTAGCCAAAAAAACAAAAATAAAACATGGTACTGAAAATTCTCATTTTGTGGGTAATGAGGAACTCCAGGCCCTCCAGTATGACCTGCTGTCTGCTTCTCTCTGGCACTATTTTGTCTGTAGCTCTTCCTGGAATCCTCCACACCCACCTCCCACTCCTGCCCCCCGCAATACTGCTCAGAAATGCTGCCACCAACAGAGCCACATCAGTCTAGAAGGCTCCCTTTTTAAAATTCCTTTTGAAAACATGGAAGCCACCTTTGAGAGCTTCATAATAATNCTGGAATCCTCCACACCCACCTCCCACTCCTGCCCCCCACAATACTGCTCAGAAATGCTGCCACCAACAGAGCCACATCAGTCTAGAAGGCTCCCTTTTTAAAATTCCTTTTGAAAACATGGAAGCCACCTTTGAGAGCTTCATAATAATGATTATTTTAACATTTAGATCCATAAATTCTTTGAAATAAAGAATAATAGTGGCTAGGAAACCAGGCCCAGTTTTTGTTTGTGTTTTACCTCTGTGACTTCATTTGTTTCTGTGGGACGCTGCGGGCCCATGCACCTCTTCTTTAAAGATACTTGCTGAGAGTATAGAAGCTGTAAGTTCATTATTATTTGTGCAAAGTCGATTNAACCAGGCCTAGTTTTTGTTTGTGTTTTACCTCTGTGACTTCATTTGTTTCTGTGGGACACTGCGGGCCCATACACCTCTTCTTTAAAGATACTTGCTGAGAATATAGAAAATGTAAGTTCATTATTATTTGTGCAAAGTCGACTCACTTCCTGGATTTTCCATGGGGTCTCTTCTAATAGTCTTGAGCCACCCCAAAAGGGGCCCTGTAGTATATGCACAATATTTCTCTCCCTCCCTTTTCCTCGCTTCTTCGTTTCCTTCTCTTTCTCTCCTCCTACCCTCCCTTCTTCCTTTCTTTCTCTCATGCTATGCTCTTTTTTCTCAAACTGTTAAAATCACAGCACGTATTTTATATGAACTTTCTTCCCAATCTTTCCCTCTGATTACATTTATTCCCAATTCCCTTAATGACTTGATTAAGGTGTAGTTTTATGTACCATAAAATTAACCCGTAGTAAGTATGCAATTCTATTATTTTTGTATAGAGTTGTAAAACCATCCCCACAAATCCAGTTTTAGAACATTTCCACCATCCCCAAATGTTTCTTGTGTCTGTTTACAATGAATCCCGGCTCCTACCCTAGCCCGAGGTAATGACTTATCTGCTTTTTGTCTCCTCAAATGTGCGTTTTCTGGACACTTCATGTAAACAGAAGCATGCAAATGTAGTTGCTTGCATCTGGCTTCTTTCACTTAGCACGAGCACATTCTTATGGTAACATGAACCAATTGCTCTGCCCTTTTTATTGCTGAGTAGTATTCCATGGTACAAAAATACCTTCTCTTGTTTATCCATTCACCATTGGATAGACATCTCAGTTATTTCCATTTGGGGACTATGATGAAGAACGCTGCTCTGAACAGTCAGTCATATACATGTGTTTGTGTGGATGTGTTTTCATTTCTTGTGGGTAGACTCCTAGGGTGGAATTGCTGGGACACATAATTAAGTTTATAGGCTGCCCCCAACAGGAAAGCATTGCTTTTCAACAAGCATATATTATACAAAAAGCATGACAGGGAATCAATTTTGTAATAGGCATCAAAAGTCTTATAAGTATGTAACATCTGATCAAGTGACTCAAATTCTTAGAAATAATCAAAGGTCTATGTGAAGATTTATATAGTAAAATATTATTCTTAATATTATAGTGAAAAAGGAAGCAATATAACTGACTAGGGGAAAGACTTAACAAATAACTACCTAGCCACAAAATAGACAAAAATATCTGGAGTGGGGCGGTTGGTGCATGCAGGAGACAGACAGTAAGCAATAAAGAAGTGAGTAAAGTTCTGGTATGATAGAAGGTGAATGTGAGCACGCTAAGTCGCTTCAGCCACGTCCGGCTCTGCGACCCCGTGGACTGGAGCTCACCAGGCTCCTGTATCCAGGCAAGAATATTGGAGTGGGTTGCCTTGCTCTCCTCCAGGGGAGCTTCCCAATCCTGGGATCCAACCCGAGTCTCTTACATCTCTTGGTATTGGCAGGCAGACTGTTTATCACTAACGCCACCTGGGAAGCCCAGAAGGTGATGAAAGGTATGGAAAAAAGAGAAAATTAAACAGCAGAGCTTGGTAAGGAGGTGGGGGAGAGGCACATGGTTGAATAGAAAGGTCAAGGTCAGTTTTGAATGTGTTGAATTGAGGCAGTCAAGGTCGATCTCATTGACAAAATGACTGAGCAAAACCAAAGCATCTGGGAAAGAAGATTCTGCACTGAGGGAAGAGCTGGTGCCGAGAGGCCGGCAGGGTACTAGGGAGTGAAGGGGAGAGATGTGAGCCGAGAGCAGAGAGGTCACGGGTGGGTCAGGTCACAGGAGACCTCGAGGGCTGCTGTAAGGACTTTGATTTTATTCTGTGTGATTGTTGGGAAGCCATTTCAGGATTTCAAGCTAAGAGGTGACATGGTACACTCTTGTGAAACAATCCCCCAGGTTGCCCAGAGGAAAATGAACTACAGAGAAATGTCCAACTCAGTCCTGTCCGACTCTTTGTGACCCCATGGACTGTAGCCCACCAGGCTCTTCTATCCATGGAATTTTTCTCAAGGCAAGAATACTGGAGTGGGTTGCTATTTCCTTCTCCAGAGAGAAATGAGAGAGAAACAGAGAATAGAGTTATAAAGTGACTACTATCCAGGTTTGAATGATATGAGAGTGGGTAGGTTACATTACTGTCATTGCCTACCTTCCCTCTCACATCTGTTTCTTTTCCTTGCCCTTCTGCCAACACACAGTTGCACCCCAACACACACACATTCCAGTAGACACACACCCCAGCAGATAGGGGTGGTAGTGTGGTTGGGATTGTGATCAGGAGCCCACTCTTCTTTTTCCAACTTTCTTATCTTCAGTAAAGTCATGCACGGACATGGTGCTCATTCTGGAGACACAGACATAGCAGCTCACAGTCCCTGAGGGAGAGAAAGAGAGGCAAGAAAGAGCTCAGTGGTGACTTGATCCGAATGCTCACTGGTCTCTGCAGGGACGGGTGCTTTCTAACTCTGTGGGGGTGGGGACCGAGGAGGGCAGTGGGCCCTCACAAGTGCCTGGGGGTGAGGTAAGCCTTGAGGAGAAGGAGAATATCAGCAAAACCTGGTAGTGGAGAAAGCGGTGATGGGCCAGGCAGGGCGGAGTCCCGGGCCCAGGGGAGAGGGAAGTCGTGCTCTTCTGATTCAGAAACTGCAGGCACTTGCGCAGGGGGCTGTTCCAGGGGAGGGCACTGCGGTGGGAACGCCAGGGTTTGGGAGGCCACGCTTAAGACTTTGGCTTCTGTCTCTAGGCAGAGGGGAGCTGTGCGCTTTAAGCAGAGGAATGAGCCCAGATGGTTTTCCATGGAACCTGTGATCCGCACAGAGGTGGCAGCCCCTCCCTTTTCCATCAGGGGCGACTTGGAATCGAATTCGTTTAATGGGCGCTGGCGCCACTGCCCTTTACTGCGAGCGTTTACAGCTGGGTGGTTTCTCCAGTAATGCAAGCCAGGCTCAGCAGGGCAAGAAAGAGGTAAATCTCCTTCATGCAATAACGGCAGACTCTATATTGCTGCAAAAGGGCAAGGCCAACATTTCTTGCCTTCTGTTTGCTAGACTGTCTGTGACAGAGCAGCAAATAGTGCCCTGTATTGATACTGTGTTTCCAGCACCAAGGATTATGCCTGGAGCTCAGTAAACAGACAAGACGTAAAAACCTTTTAAAGGGGTAGAAGGGCCAAAGCCATGTGAATAGAAGAGTCATCCTTGCCTCTGCACAAGGCATGGATGTCGTGTTGACTGCATCGTGGGGAGGTGTACTTGCTGCCTTAGGTGCCTGAGGATCATCCATGTCTCTCTCTGGTGGGAAGACAATACAATATTTATAGCTGCTCTCGTTCATGGCCCTGGGACCCCCACTCCACCCCAGCTCTAATCTCACCCCAGGGCTGACACTGAGCGTAAGACTCTCCGCATTCTCAGCCTTGAGTCTGCAGTGCAGGTGAGCTTAGTTGCTAAGTCAAGTCGTGTCTGACTCTTTGTGAACCCAAGGATTGTAGCCCTCCAGGCTCCTCTGTCCATAGGATTTACCAGGCAAGAATACTGGAGCGGGTTGCCATTTCCTCCTCCAGGAGATCTTATGTATACATATATCCTCTCTTTTTTGGATTTCCTTCCCATTTAGGTCACCAGAGAGCATTGAATAGAGTTCCCTGAGCTATACAGTAGGTTCTCACTCGTTACCTATACCCAGAGAAAACCATAATGCAAAAGACACACACAACCTAATGTTCATTGCAGCACTATTCACAATAGCCAGGACATGGAAGCAGCCTAAATATCCATCAGTAGAAGAACGGATGTGGTACATACATACAATAGAATATTACTCAGCCATAAAAAGGAACAAAATCAGATCATTTGTAGACATGTAAGTGGACCTAGAGATTATCATACAGAGAATGTCAGAAAGAGAAAAAACAAATATCATATATTAACACACATATATATGGAATCTAGAAGACCCTGTTTTAGAATGATCTCTATTTTTATTTGGAATTTACAGTGCGAGACAGTGCAAGTCAGTAAGAACTTCGCATTTAGAAGACTTGGACTTGAATTTTGTTTCTGACATTAAGTGTATACATTTCCTTGGTCAAGCAACTTAATGTCTCGGGATCATTATCTAAATGGGAGAATACTTAACTAGTGGGTTGTTATGAAGATTAAAGGAGAGAGTGCCGGTAATACACTTAAAAAATTAGAATACTTCATTGTTTAAACCTTTTAAATTATAGTATATAACACAGAAAGACCTATAACATAATGGTCCAACTTGATGACAAATATTTGTAAATAATGAGTGGTTTCCTAATCTTTTATTTCTTACAGCAAATCTGCCCTTCTAACATGTTATTTACCTGGCTCAGCACTGGTTCAAGGTAAAATTGAGATGTACCAAGTATTTTGGATGGCTTTTCGTTCCTTTCCCATGGTCCTTCTCTTACTGTTACCTGTGAGTGAGATGGTCTGTGATCAAGTTCCATAACTCTCCAGGCATCAGGGGTGGACAGTAAGTTCAGGCATCCTTAGACCATCATACATGTGATCGTTTCTGGGCTTCTTCCTAAAGGTCAGCTGTCTAGCTTCTGAACCTGGGGTTGTTTTTTCTCTCTTGACCAGATCAAATATTTTTTAATGTCTTCTTGTTTGCGTTGAAATGAATATTTAGGGATACCAAGTATCAGAGTCCTTGATTTTCTGTTAAATGTAATGCCAGATGATACCCAGGTCTTGCACAGCTTTCAGCTCCATCAAAAAGGAGGAATCTTTTGTTGTCCCAAAAGTCCTAAGTCCCTGAAGGTAGAATTGGTCCTTGAGTGATTATTGATGCATTATTATAAAGCAAGCACATCTGAAATCACCAGCCAGGTGAAGAAGTAGAACTTTGCTAGTCACCCAAAAGTCCTCTGTGTGCCCCATCTCAGTCACAGCTTTCTGCCTTCCCCCAAAAGTAACTGTTATCCTAACTTTAAAGGCAATCCCATTCTTGCCTCTTGTCACTAATGTGTGTGTCTCTAGATGCTATCATTTTGTCTTAAAAAATTATGTCTCTTAAATCCCTTTTTACCAACCTGCTTTAAAAAGGACTATATTTTAAAAAGAAGAGTTTTAGGTTCACAGCAAAAATGTAAGGAAATACAGAGATTCTCATATCCCTCTCTGCCCAACCCCTATGCACAGCCTCCTCCATTATCAACACCCCACCACCAGAGTGGTACCTTTGTTATAATTAAGAGACCTACACTGACACATTCATAATCACCCCAAATCCATAGTTTACATTAGAGTTCAGTCAATATCATACATTCTAAGAGTTTGCACAAACATCTAATGACATGTATCTACCATCATAGAATCACACAGAGTAGTTTCATTGCTGTAAAAATTCTCTGTGATCCACCAGTCCTCCCTCTGCCCCCATGATGCATTTTTTTAAAATAATGTCTCCAACTGCCTCCCTGACATATTCTGAGGATGAATTTAATAGAGATGGCTAATCAAAATCTTCGAACATAACAAGTCCAAAGACTGCAGCCCCATTGGCATTTTTTTGTTTATATTTTTCCTATTCTTGAAACCAGCTGAGATCATCCATGCCTCCAGTTCTTGTGTGTAAAGTTGCCTCCATCTGATACACTCTTCCCCCATATCTTTGAGAGACAGACTTTTCCTCATCATTTAAGACACAACTCAGCTATCACTTTGATGACCGGTATCACCATCATCACCACATTGCCCTCTTTCATTTCTCCCATATCACTCTCACTCTCTACTTTTATCTTGAAAATTACCTATTCTCCCCAATTAAGATCTCCCTGAGGGTTGTGGAGATTGCCTTTTTACTCTGTCAATTGTGTCCTTTATGAGCAGAATTAAATTTTTTTTTTGGCTGCAGCATGTAGCATGCGGATCTTAGTTCCCTAACCAGGGATTGAACCCATGCTCCCTGCAATGGAAGCATGGAGTCCTAACCGTTGGACTGCCAGGGAAGTCCCAGAATTTAAAATTGTTGTTGTTATCCAATTATCTGCTTTTTATTTTGTCATCTGTACTTTAGCTGTCACATACAAGAAATCATTACCAAATCCAATCATCATGAGGCTTTCCCCCTATATGTTCTTCTAAGAGTATGGCTTTACCTCTTACTTTTGAGTTTTTGATCGATTTTGAATTTATTTTTATATATGGTTTAGGTAAGGGTCCAGTGTTATCCTTTTGTATGTGGATATCCAATTTTCCCAACAACACTACAACCTGTTAAATGATAGACTTGCTTTACCTTGACACACCTAACCCATTCTCTTCCACTGATCAGGGTGACCATTCACAAATATTTAAAACTCTGTTTATTGCTTCCACATACAATCTACACATAGCCCTAATAATCTGGCCCCTGTCTTCTTCAGCCTCATCTGCCCCCACTTCTTCACAAGATTTCCAGACTTGGCTACAATGAACTGAAAATTTGGCAGGACAGTCTCACTCTGCCTGGAATCTGACTCTGTGTGACCCCATATACGGTAGCCCACCAGGCTCCCCTGTCCCTGGAATTCTCCAGGCAAGAATACTGGAGTGGGTTGCCATTTCCTTCTCCAATGCATGAAAGTGAAAAGTGAAAGGGAAGTCGCTCAGTCGTGTCTGACTCTTCGCGACCCCATGGACCACAGCCTACTGGGCTCCTCTGTCCATGGGATTTTCCAGGCAAGAGTAGAGTACTGGAGTGGGGTGCCACCGCCTTCTCCACCATCTCTGCTAGTAAACTTCAAATAGTATTTCAATTCTTCTGGTATTGTTAAATTAATTAAAGAAGGAGGTCATTAGACTAAATGTTCTGATGCCTTAGCAGACCACAAGGGCAAACCAACATCTAAGGGCACCCAATCACAAACAGCCAACTTGGCTTTCCCTTAAAGAAGGCAACTGGGTAAGCTATAGCCAATCAAATCATCTCCTTGCTTTTCTTCTGCATCTTCTCTGTAAAGTCCAACCCCATGTCCTGTCTGCAGAGCCCTCCTAACCGCATCAGGTTTGATGCTGCCCAATTCAAATAGATTTTAACTCAGATAAATAATTTAAAATTTTAACATGTCTCAATTTATCGTTTAACAGTTCTATTTTCCTGAAACACCTTCCTCCCTTTCCAGTATGCATGTGATCAGGAGATGGCAAATGTCAGCCCTGAGGACAGATCCAGCCCACCACTTGATGAGTAGCATTGCCATGCCCAGTCACATGTGTATTGTCTGTGACTGCTTTTGTACAAAGTGGTGATGGTAGGACTGAATAGATGTGACGATTATATATGACCCCCAAAGCAAAGAAACCTATTCTTGGCCCTTGACAGAAAAAGTCTCTGGATCCTGGTTTAGATACCTCTGTTGATGTATTCCCATTTTCATCTTGCTGTGATGGAATGTCACAGTTTAGGCCATCTTGTCCTATATCTGCCTTTTTTCTCAGTTCCCACCGTAAGAGTAGGGCCTGGGCTAGCACAATGCCTGGCACATAATTGGTTCTCCATCTATGTTAACCAAATTAGTTAAAAACAATTCCTTCCTATAAATATCATTATAAGGTTATTCTAAATAAACTCATTCGACTGAATGTGAATCTTTGAAATCATGCCCGTGACTAGGCCCCTGGGAGGGGTCAAAAGCAATAGGAAACCTGGTCATCATTTCTGAGAAGGACATACGAATTTAACGGTCTGGATGAGGCATAAGAATCAAATGTATTAAAAAGAGAATGACATAGAGCAAAGTGAGGATGTGCTTAGAGAGCAGAGGACCAGGATGAGAGACCCTGGTGGGACTAATTAACAAAGGCTTTTGGAATGTAGGAATCCCAAGTGGTGCCAAACTTGACTGCGCATTGTAATCAGCTGGAATGCTTTAAAGAGCACTGAAGCCTGTGTCCCACCATGGGGAGTCTGATTCGTTTGATTGGGGTACAGACTAGGCATCTGTTTTTTTTTAGATCCCTTGATGAGTGAGGAAAATGTTCTGGAGCTAAGCATGATGATGGCATGACAGTGTGAATGTATTAAATGTCACAAATGTGACACTTATGTGTAAATTTCACGTTTGTATATTTTAATACAGACACATGCCATCACCCACACGCTTGTGTCTGGATGTGTGTACACGCACACACATGTGCACACACACACACACACACACACGCACACGCAAACAGTTCCCAGGTGATTTTAATGACAAGTCAAAGTTGGGAATCAGTGAGCCTTTATTACGATTTCTTAGATAATAAGAGTCAAGTGGAGGTCTTTATTAAATAATTAGGCTGCCAGAATGCTGAGCCAGAAATTTCCATTCTGTTGGTCTTGTTGGGAGCAAAGAAATTTTCTTTCCAACTCGAGCCCCAGGTGATTCTTATTACAAGAGAAGTTTGGGAAATCCACTCTAGTTTAGTGCTTCCCAGAGTTGCTCAATGTAAAAAAACCTCTTGGGGCTCTCTTAAGCTCGATTCTGGAACCGACACCAGAGAGTCTTCAGAGTCTCCAGAATAAAGATGGGACTCAGCAGGTTTAAGCTACCCAGCTGATTCTTTGAAGCAGGCAAATTTAAGAAGCACTCTTTAGTTCAGTCCTTTATATTGGTTGGCTCTTCTACAAAATTTCTGAAGGCTTAAAAAAGAATCAAATTCCCTTCTCCCAAAGATGCCGGTTCTGGGGTAGGGTCTAAACATCAACAGCTTTTTGTCCTTTAAGGTACTACCTCTGTGTATGAGGTATAACCAGGGTAAATTATTATTGCAGACATCGTTTTGTCTTTCTGCTTCCCTATTTTCTCCCTTCTCCCAGTTTTATTGAGGTATAACTGACAAAATTACAAGGTATTCAGATGTGGTACAATGTGTACAATGTGGTGATTTGGTATATGTATGCATTGTAAAAGGACCCCTCTCCTCGAGTTAATTAACATATTATTCTCCATTATCTCACCTATTCACCTTTTTTTGGAGAGAACATTTAAGTTTTACTCTTTTAGTAAATTTCAATCACATATACAGTGTTAAAAATATAATTACTATGTTATACATTAGATCCTCAGACCTTATTTTTCTCATAACTAAAAATTGGTGCCTTTTTTTTAAACCAGTCTCCCTCTGTTTTCCCCACCTCAGAGCCTCTGACAACCACTTTTCTATTCTCTGTTTCCAGGAGTTTGACATTTTCCCCCTCATATAAGTGATATCATGCTATATTTGTCTTTGTTTGGCTTACTTCACATGGCATATGTCTTCCAGATTGTGTCATGTCACAAGTGAGAGGATTTCCTTATTTTTTAAGGCTGAATAATATTCCATTGTTTCCTGACCAGTGATTGAACCCAGGCCATGGCGGTGAAAGTGCCAAATCCTACCCACTTGCCAGCCAGGGAATTCCCCAGATACTCTTACGTTGGATGTGTAGAAGAAAAGAGACACAGGCATGTCCTGTTGTCCCACAGTGCCTTGAACAGTCCTCAGATCAAGTACATTCCAGATCCAGACAAAGAGAAGTCCAGCCAGAGCAGTAACCCACACCAGTGCCTCCCATCTATTAATGGCTTGCCTCTTCTGGTCCCTAGGATCTTGGAGCCATGGTCAGGTAGGGTTCAACAGTTCAGTGGTTATTGAATGTGCTTAGCTGTGAAGGAGACAATTATATTGTAAGGATTAGTAATCTCCCTTCAAATTCTTTATTTATGTGTCTGTCTCCTGGCTAGATGGAGAACTTCTGGAGACAGGAGCTTTATTTATTGTTTTATCTCCAGCAGTTACCTCAAGGGCTTGGCATAGAATGGAGATTTATAATTGTTGATATAATTAATGATTGGAATAGACCATGTCTCTTTGGAAATACCAAAATGATGGTAAGTCTAAATTTATAAGAGGAATATAAACAGCTGCACAGATAATAATCAAGGCATTTTGATGTGTATATATCTGCATCCTACAAATTATGCTCCAGCGTTCTTGCCATCATCAAATAAACACTTTCTACTTCTACTCCTGTTGTTAATTATTAAGATCTGCTTCACATGACTTAATTAATCTTTTATTATTTTTGGTTCTACTCTCCATTTTGCCATTAGAAAAAAAATTCACGGTTTCATAATGTACATTATTTTGATGATTGTCAAGGTTTCCCCTGTATTTTTCATTTGTTGAATTTTATTTATTCATAGCCTGACTTCTCAGATCTACCTTTTGATCTACCTGCGAGATTTCCATCTTCAACAATAATAGAGTATGAAGGTAAAGCACAGAGAAAAGTAAACATTAAATTTCAGCCTGAAAACACAATAGGAAACCTCCGAGGGTTTTGATTGACTGATTGCCACATGCAACGGGAAGCCACCACCGCAGTCACCAGCTGGAAGTGTTGGTGTCCACTGGAATCAGCACTGGTGACCTGTTTTGGCAGAGACAGCCCTTGTGCTGTTGCATCCTTCCAACCTAGCACCTGAGTCAGCACTTTGGGGAAAAAAAAAAATTACTCATTTTCAAAGTAAGCTTGAACTTGTGTTTTATGTGCTTAATAGCGGCATCCTAGTGTTTGCTACAGTTCAGTTTTTTTTTTCCTAAAGAATCTCTGTCCCTGGGCCTTCATCTAAACTAAAACTGATATTATTGTACTTAAAATAGGAAGCATTCACAACTAACAGAGAGTAGAAAGAATGACCTGATTTTCATGTATGTCTAAAAGACAATGGGTCATATTGACTGCCATTTTATTTGGGAATCTGCCTCACGTGCTAGGATTTTTCAATATGGAAAATTCAGGCAGGTTCAGGTTAGACAAAGACAGAGGAAATATTTTGTCTTGTCTTCAGGTCTATGTGGAGATGGAAGAGAAGAACCTTCTCTTGCAAAGAGCTAGGAAAGCCGTGCTGACATCCTTTAAAACATGGTTTGCTGGTGAGTAGGATCTGGTATATATTAGAGAACTTCCGCCTTGCATTTCATAATCCCCTCATTTGAGAGTATGATTTAAAGAAGCACCAAGATGCAATATCCCATTGGTAGTTTTGGAGTATGTCTCAAGTACATCTCAGTTCCAGGGTGGTCTTCTCTCTTGGCTGCAGGCTTCAGCTGCTCTCCAGTTATCTGTTAGTATTTGTGTTTGACTGTTATTACATCTGGTTGGTACTGAAGGTTTAGAAGAATATTCACTAAAAGACCTTTCAACACTTACATAGGTTTTCATTGGCCAAAATGTCAGTGACTGACAGCTCTGGTCCCATTCCTGTGAGAACCGATGCCCTTCCTCACCCACGTGGCCCCTGCGGGAGGCATCATTTTCTTCTGTGAACCCACACCCCAATCTAAGCTGAGCTGGGTGTCTCCCTGGAATTTATGGTCATATGAAGAAAACCAGGGGAGACTAAGAAGAGCGACCGAGA
This sequence comes from Neotragus pygmaeus, assembly GCA_006410875.1. Lineage (NCBI taxonomy): Eukaryota > Metazoa > Chordata > Mammalia > Artiodactyla > Bovidae > Neotragus > Neotragus pygmaeus. The sequence continues at coordinate 1,618,221 of SJYV01022359.1, forward strand.
GGGAGAAAGGACCACTGGCTGGTTTTAGGGCCCCGGTTCCAGTCTTGAGCTCAGCCACATGCCTGCTGGTTTTGGTTGTTTTAACTCTTCTTAGTTCTGCAAACCAGTAAGTTCTTTCTCTCTCTGTTGCTTAGAGAAGTGTTTCTATCACTTGGAACCAAGCAAATACAACATCAAGAACAGTTTATGGTCATCACCAGGCAAAGCTATTTTTCCTGCACTTACTTGAATGATCTGTATCTCTAGACTGTGGTTGCTAGAAATCTGAGTTATTCTTCTCATTAAAAATTGCTGGTGAAGATAAAATGGGAGAACTAAGCTCTATGAAGATTTTACTTAATCCAGAGATACAAAAAGATGCCATTACAGACACATGATAGAATGACTTTTTGAATAACTTTTCTGACAATTGTAATGAACTTTTATGTAATTCCAATAAAAAAGCATACATGAACACTTCCTATGTGCTAGGCATTGCACATCCAGAAATAAAAGGTCAGTTCCTCCTTCTGTACAAGAAGTTCATGGTCCAGGCAGCAGTGCTCAAAGTGTGGTGTTTGAGCTGGCAGGCTCAGCATCACCTGGGAACCTGTTAGAAAGGTCAAGGATCACACTCTGGAGGCGAGCCCAGTGATCTGTTTTAACAAGCCTTCCAGGTGATTCTAACGTTTGAGAACAACTGGTCCAGGGACTTATTTATATATATCCACGTATCCAATCTTCCTCACAATGACACAATCCTGGACTCTTCTGATCTATAATTAATGCAGACCCATGCTTCACCCCTGATTTAAATGATAGAAAATGGAAATCACTTTGAGCTTTCTGAACAATAAAGCCCAGTGCAAAACTCCTGGGAAAATCTCTCATCTGCTTGCCCCTGGGCCAACAGGAAGGGAAGGTGCATGCTCTAGACCTGTCTGAAGTGGCTCCAGTTTATAGTGGCAGATTAGACAACATATGGAAATAAGTGTGAATGGTGGGTTCCTGCTGTCCTGGACTCTATCTTGGCACCGCCTCACTCAAACCAATCTCTGAGCAGGGTCTGTGCCAGAGCCTCTGTGGGGAAGTGTCTGAGAAAAGTCAGTGATACCGGCCCTCAGACCACATCACAGGGCTCTTCACCCTCTATTAAAACTTACTACTTGGTTCAGAAAGAAATAGAGGATTAAACCAACTAGAATCAAAGTGCTCAGAGAATGTAAGAGCTCTTCCCCCGCAAGAGCTTCTGTTGACTTTGTCTTTCTGAAGACTCTGTCTCCTGGCTGCCTTCTAATTTGTTGTTATCTATCCATTGGCCTTCTCAGTTCTTCACTTTCCTATTTCCCATCAGTCAATTGAATTAAATCCTCAGTGAATACCTATCATGTTCCTGGCTCTGAACCAAGCATAATAAGATGAATAAGATTTAGTGCCTGTGAAATAGTGGATAATCATTAATCAAGTTCATTTCACTTACCTTCGCTAATTAGGGTCGTTTTAATTGTTGCTATAACAGACTGGCATGTCCTCCAAGCAGCATATAATCTAAACAATGTCTGCCCAATTTGTATTCCGGGAACTTGGAGTCAGCTGAGTCTAGTTCAAGCTGACCTGGTTAAGACTGGCTAGGACCATTGGCCCTCCAACTAGGCATGTGTGAGTGTCTGCTCAATGACCTTTTGGTGCCAGAGGACAGAAAAATCCATTCTCAGATCATGCTAAGTGCCTCATTCTTTTCACATGCAGCGGCTTGTAGCCTAGTTACACCTGTGTAGAAAGGCAGTTACTACACCTCTTCCAATTACTTTCCCCCCATGCTCCCCACACCTCTAGACCACCCTGCTTCTTGGTTCTCTATGCCATAAATACCCCAAGTCCCTTGCCTGGGGAGGCAGATCTAAGACTTGTTCTCCCTGCTCCTTGCTTGGTTGCCTTGTAAGCAAACCCTTTCTTTGCTGCAAACCTTTCCTCTCAGCATTTTGGCTTGTTGGGCAATGGGCAAAATGAACTTGTTTCAGTAACACCTGCTCTCAAGAAGCACGTAGTTGGCAATGCTCCACAGTCAGTCAGCTGCCATCAATGGCTGAACTACCTGGCAGGCATTGAATTAGGTTTTGGGGGTTTGCAAATTAATACAACATGGCTCCTACAATGACGGGGTTTGTCAGTAGCTGGAGGTGGGCACAAGCCAGATGTGGTAAGAACTGTAAAGGAGATAAGGCATGAAGAGCCCAGAGTGGTGGACGCTATCTGAAGGAGCTGAGGTGGGCTGGAGGAGAATTTACCCTTGGAACTGGGTTGAGGGGTGAAGGAGGGTGGAAGGGATGGTATGTGACAGCATGATGTGACCAGAGTAAGGGGAGAAGCTCATGGTGGCCAGAGGGCAGTTTTCGTGTTTGAAGACTAAGCTGGAACAGGAAGCGAGGCTTAAACCTAGGCCACACACCAGGCTAAGGAGTTGAGACCTGATTCTATAAAGTTCATCAGGGTTTTCTCAAATACGGAAGAGACATGGTTATAGGCTTTATAACCATGGGATTTGTCTCTGTGGAAGATGGATTTGAGGGGATGAAAGCAAGAAGTGAATGTTTCAGTTATCAATCACTTTATCATGAATGGCCCCAAACTTGGTAAATAGAACAGTGATGATCTATTTCTCATAATTTCATGAATCAGTTGAGTGGCCTTTCCGCTAGTCCTACCTGGGCTCACTCACGTGGCAGCATCAGCTGGTAGGTTAGCAGAGGTCTGGACAGACCTCTTTATCCACATGGTCTCAATGGTGTTCTCCTGAATCATGAGTGGTTGGTTATCATTTAATGTCTAGGCCATGTTTTCTTACACAGAAGTGCGAACATTCCAAGAAGGCAAACCTGAAGCTTCAAGTCTTCTCAAGGCCTTCTTTGGAGGTTGCATAATGTCATTTCTACCACAGTCGACTGGTCGAAGCCATGCAGGAGGAGACAACACAAAGACGTGACTATGGGGAAGCATGGTTTCTTGGGGGGCCACAAAGCCAGGAGGTTATTTTTAGAGATGAGGGAAGAGACAATGAGAAGCTGAACTCAGCAGTGGTCTGAGTGAAGAGGAGCAGATATTTAGCCAACATAAGAATTAGTCATATAATGGGATGTTGTATTAAAGCTCAGATGAGCGTTGCAGGCAAATTGTGGTGAAAATCAGATTGTAGGTGTAGTGGATGCTATTGGTACTTCCTCCGCCATTCTTTTCATCTGCCAATCCTCCATCCCCTAACTGCTGTGAGTGTCAGCTGATAACAACTGACAGCTGGCTTTCTCTGGAAAATTGCTCTCGGCTGAATAGGAGCTGTCTTCTATCCCACCACACGACTCTGAATGGCACACGTGCGAAAGGCTGCTCCTGACCCCCGGGTGTAAAATGGTACAGTGCGTGCTCTAGAGTTTGCCTGCAGGATCAGACTCAAGCTAGTCTCAAGAGAGATGGCATCCTTGCTTGGCTGTCCCCCCGGCCCTGCTGCTTCCCTTGCTCCTCTTCTCTGGAGAGCATTCCCTGGGTTGGTTACTAGGAAACCCAACATAAGCAGCAGGGAGAAAATAGTCAAATGGACATGGGAGGTTCTGATGGGCTTTGTTCCCTGTGCCATTTTCTCCATCTATTTTCAATTTATGTTTCTGCTTTCTGTCTTCTCCTGTATAGTTTCTCTTCTCAGAGACTTTTCTTTTTTTTTTTTGCACAACTGGACAGATTTATTTAAGAATGCTTAAATGATTCTGTGAACCTGAATAGATCTATCTGCGAAAGACTTGAGCTTTACAGAAGTAAAGCCAACAAGGTAGGCTTAACATTGAAAAAAAAAATGGCTTCAGTCTTATAAAGAAATGCCTGTCCTGTGGAAAAAGGACAAAGACTATGGGTCTGAAGACATGGTACAGTCTTCTTAAAGTCGCTCAGTCATGTCTGACTCTTTGCGACCCTGTGGTGTATACAGTCCATGGGATTCTCCAGGCCAGAATACTGGAGAGGGTAGTCTTTCCCTTCTCCAGGGGATCCCCTGAACCTAGGGATCGAACCCAGGTCTCCCACGTTGCAGGCAGATTCTTTACCAGCTGAGTCACAAGGGAATTTGTTATTCTGTCATTCTTCAGTATCCATTCACCATCTGGCAAATGGCCTGATTCCTCCCAAGGGGCCCACCCTCTCCTCCCACCTTTAGGCCCTGTTCTTCAGGTGGGGCTGTATTTCTGATTCGGTGGAGGGCATGCAGCCTAGGTATGAACTAATCAGAACCTGGCTAGTTCTGAGATTGGCTCACAGATAAACAGCTCAAGTCAGGCCAATCAGAGACAATCAGACTCAATTCATGGCTTTTCCTTGAGTTCTCAGAGAAGGAGTTTCCTGCTTTTTTTCCTGTGGGTGTGAATCAGAAGTATGTAACTCCAGGAGCTCCTGGCAGCCATTGTTTGATGGTGGTAGGGTGGGGTGGGGTAGGGTGTGAACTCAAAATCAAAGGGGATCAACACAGAGGAAACAAAGCTAAGAA
>SJYV01022359.1:1623020-1640873 GCA_006410875.1 Neotragus pygmaeus
CAAGCTAGTCTCAAGAGAGATGGCATCCTTGCTTGGCTGTCCCCCCGGCCCTGCTGCTTCCCTTGCTCCTCTTCTCTGGAGAGCATTCCCTGGGTTGGTTACTAGGAAACCCAACATAAGCAGCAGGGAGAAAATAGTCAAATGGACATGGGAGGTTCTGATGGGCTTTGTTCCCTGTGCCATTTTCTCCATCTATTTTCAATTTATGTTTCTGCTTTCTGTCTTCTCCTGTATAGTTTCTCTTCTCAGAGACTTTTCTTTTTTTTTTTTGCACAACTGGACAGATTTATTTAAGAATGCTTAAATGATTCTGTGAACCTGAATAGATCTATCTGCGAAAGACTTGAGCTTTACAGAAGTAAAGCCAACAAGGTAGGCTTAACATTGAAAAAAAATGGCTTCAGTCTTATAAAGAAATGCCTGTCCTGTGGAAAAAGGACAAAGACTATGGGTCTGAAGACATGGTACAGTCTTCTTAAAGTCGCTCAGTCATGTCTGACTCTTTGCGACCCTGTGGTGTATACAGTCCATGGGATTCTCCAGGCCAGAATACTGGAGAGGGTAGTCTTTCCCTTCTCCAGGGGATCCCCTGAACCAGCTGAGTCACAAGGGAATTTGTTATTCTGTCATTCTTCAGCATCCATTCACCATCTGGCAAATGGCCTGATTCCTCCCAAGGGGCCCACCCTCTCCTCCCACCTTTAGGCCCTGTTCTTCAGGTGGGGCTGCATTTCTGATTCGGTGGAGGGCATGCAGCCTAGATATGAACTAATCAGAACCTGGCTAGTTCTGAGATTGGCTCACAGATAAACAGCTCAAGTCAGGCCAATCAGACTCAATTCATGGCTTTTCCTTGAGTTCTCAGAGAAGGAGTTTCCTGCTTTTTTCCTGTGGGTGTGAATCGGAAGTATGTAACTCCAGGAGCTCCTGGCAGCCATTGTTTGATGGTGGTAGGGTGGGGTGGGGTGTGAACTCAAAATCAAAGGGGATCAACACAGAGGAAACAAAGCTAAGAAATAGACAAACTTGTCCTGATTTAATCACAAGATCCTAACTGTGGCTGGACTCTGCAGCTACAGGAACTAGTACATTTTTTTTTTTTTTAAGCTGGTTTGAATCCTGCCATTTTTGACCAGAAGAGATTAAAGCTCCAAGTAAAACACATGGACTTTTTTTTTTCTCAATGAGCCACTTGGTTTATCATACTCAGACATCTACTTTCTGCTTGTCAACTGTGCAGTGGATATGAGGAGTTAATTAATATTTCAGCAGGATTGCAGCTTCTTAACCATACCATGAATGAAGAGAAGACAGTGTCCGCTGAAATGAAGAAAGACTGGCTGGTAGGGGAGAAGAACATGTGGATTCTTATCCTGATCTTGCCGCAGAATCACCTTGAGACAGCTGGTACGGTGTCCAGCTTGTCACGCAGCCACTCAATTCTCAAGTGCTTCTGTTCTACTTGCTCCCCTTGTTTCTACTGAGTTTTTGATGGTTTTCCCCCCTCTTTTCTTTTTAATCCCTATTCAGAGGATGGANGAATCACCTTGAGACAGCTGGTACGGTGTCCAGCTTGTCACGCAGCCACTCAATTCTCAAGTGCTTCTGTTCTACTTGCTCCCCTTGTTTCTACTGAGTTTTTGATGGTTTTCCCCCCTCTTTTCTTTTTAATCCCTATTCAGAGGATGGAGCTACACATTTGAGACATTCATGCAAACAATTAAAGCCCTTTGCAAATGTGAACCCCCTGGTTTTCATATTACTGGCCTTGTTTCAGTTATTTAACCTCAAAGTGCTCCCCAAACCTTACCATGATACAGCCATGTACACAGACTGCTTCACTGGTGAGTTTTTAAGGCTTGCAGAAGTGACCATCAGTTCATGTATATTAATGCCTTCAATTCTCAGAGCAACCTTGCAGGGTAGGTATTCCTGGATCCATCTTCTAGGTGAGAATATTTGAGTTCAGAGTAATTTACCCAGAAAAAAAAGCTAAAAGCTGATGAGACGATATAAAGTGAGTTTGGACTCCATATACTTTGTTCTTTCCTCTGCAGGAGAATACAAGGCTATCTGCAGCTGCTAAGTCACTTCAGTTGTGTCCGACTCTGTGCGACCCCACAGACAGCAGCCCATTGGGCTCCACCATCCCTGGGATTCTCCAGGCAAGAACACTGGAGTGGGTTGCCATTTCCTTCTCCAATGCATGAAAGTGAAAGTGAAGTCGCTCAGTCATGTCTGACTCAGCGACCCCATGGACTGCAGCCTACCAGGCTCCTCCATCCATGGGAGTTTCCAGGCAAGAGCACTGGAGTGGGATGCCATTGCCTTCTCCACAAGGCTATCTACAACAGTGCTTTTGCAAACACTTTTTCCAACCCTGAAGCCTCTTTGTAGGTTCTCCATGGAAATAAAGCTGCACATTTATTCATTCATCCTGTAACTTAAGAAAAAATTATTGAGTGCCTACCAGATGCCAAGAATAGTTTTAAATGCTGAGAATACAAAAGAGAACAAGAGAGAAAGCTTTCCTAGTCCTCAGAGAGCTTACACTCAGAGATTGGGAAGGACAGACAATAAACATGAAAACATGTTGTCAGGTGGTAATAAGCCCTATGAACTAAAAATGCAGCCAGGTAAGGGCATAACAGGGCTTCCTGGTAGCTGGATAGTAAAGAATCTGCCTGCAATGCAGGAGACCAGGGTTCAATCCCTGGATCAGGAAGACCTGGAGAAGAGAATGGTAACTCACTCCAGTATTCTTGCCTGGAGAATTCCATGGACCAAGGAGCCTGGTGGGCTACAGTCTATGGGGTTGCAAAGAGTTGGACACGACTGAGCGACTAACACACACAAGGGTATCAGAGGGCTTCCCTGGAGGTTCAGCAGTAGAGTCCTGCAGTGCAAGAGACACAGGTTCCATCTCTGGGTTGGGAAGATCCCCTGGAAAAGGAAATGGCAACCTACTCCAGTATTATTGCCTGGGAATTCTCATGGACAGAGGAGCTACAGCCCATGGAGTCACAAAGAGTCTGACGTGACTTAGTGACTAAACAACAATGTCAGATGTTAGAGAGTGATGGGTGCTGCTTTAGATGGAATGGTCAAGGAAGATATCTAAAGGAAGATGTCTTTGAGGAAGGATATTTGAACNACAGAGGAGCTACAGCCCATGGAGTCACAAAGAGTCTGACGTGACTTAGTGACTAAACAACAATGTCAGATGTTAGAGAGTGATGGGTGCTGCTTTAGATGGAATGGTCAAGGAAGATATCTAAAGGAAGATGTCTTTGAGGAAGGATATTTGAACAGAGACCCAAGTGGAGGGACAGAGTGAAGTATGCAGTTTTCTGGAAGAATTCTGTGCAGAAACTATCTCACCATCAGCTGTAACTTTTATCTGACCCACCACCCTTCTGCCAGATAGACTCTGGGAATGTGGGGAAGCCCTGTAGAAGAGTCGAAGCTCCAGAGGTGATGGGAGTGCCCAGGAATGAAGGGAGATAAGCAATGCTGACCGTAGATAGGAATCTGCTCTCTAAACATGCTGGTCACCTAAATGCTATGTGATAACATGAATTGGATCTTGGAGTAGAGAAAGGATAGTGGGATAACTGGTGGGACTCAAAGTAAAGCCTGCAGTTTAAGTTAATATTTAGCAATGTTAATTTTCTTAGTTTTGATCAATATACTATGATGTTAACATTAGACAAAGCTGAGTGATGGGTGTATGGGAGCTCTGTACTATCTCTGTAACTCTTTCTTCAGTCTAAAATTATTTCAAAAGAAAAAGAAAAAAATTAACAACGTGCTAGTCACTGTAAACTAGTACTGTTACTGAAACAAAATAAATAAGACTGATACAAATGAGAAACACACCATATTTGTGAATTGATAGGCTTTCTATTTGAAAAACATCAATTTTCCCTAAAATGATCTATAGATTAGATGTAATCCCCCCAATATTTTTTCAGATTTTGTGTCTAGGAAACTGATGATTCTAATTTATATGAAAGTACAAAAGACTAAGGTGGTCAAGGCAATCCTGAAGGAGATTGTACCAGATATCAAGATTTACCATCACTAAGACAGTGATGATAAAAAAGTAGAAAGAGACTGGAACAGAATAGACAGTTCAGAAACAGACCTTATAAAGTCACTAGGTTTATGCCAAAGGAACAATAAAATACAGTTTTTTTCTTTGTTGTTGTTGTTCTTCCAATGCCCTATGGAGGTTTAGTTGCTAAGTCATGTCCAACCCTTTTGCGATTCCATGGACTGTAGCCCACCAGGCTCTTCTGTCCACGNACCATGTGATGATAAAAAAGTAGAAAGAGACTGGAACAGAATAGACAGTTCAGAAACAGACCTTATGAAGTCACTAGGTTTATGCCAAAGGAACAATAAAATGCAAGTTTTTGTTGTTGTTGTTGTTCTTCTTCTTCCAATGCCCTATGGAGGTTTAGTTGCTAAGTCATGTCCAACCCTTTTGTGATTCCATGGACTGTAGCCCGCCAGGCTCTTCTGTCCATGGGATTTCCCAGGCAAGAATACTGGAAGATCTTCCTGTCCCAGGGATCAAACCTGGGTCTCCTGCATTGCAGGCAGATTCTTTACCAACTGGGCCACCAGGGAAGAATTGTCTTTAATAAATAGTGCTGAATCAATTGGATATTCACAGAGAAGAAAATTATATAGGCAAGTATTTGTGTAGGCAAGTATTTCTCAGACAAGGCACAAAAAGCACAAACCACAAATTGTGTGATAAATGGACTACTTCAATCTAAGAACTTCTTTCATTAGAGGATCCCATAAAGACAATGTAAGAACCATAACATGAGAGAAGACATCCTGTACTTTATATATCTGACAGAGGATTAGTATCCAGAATATATAACTCTTGTGAATCAATACGCCAATTCAACAAATACTTTCAATACACAAAACAATGTGGATGAATCTCACTAACATGGTAAGCTCAAGACAGACAAAAATGTATATATTGTATGAATTCATTCATATAAAGTTCAAAAACAGGCAAAACTATTCCGTGTGCTAGGCGGGGTTACCTTTAAGGTGACTATGTAACTGGAAGAGGGTCTGAAGAGGCTTCTGGGGTCTGGTAATATTTTATTTTCTGATATGCATGCATTGTGCTAAGTCACTTCAGTCGTGTCTGACTCTTTGTGACCTCATGGATTGTAGTCCACCAGGCTTCTCTGTCTGTGGGATTCTCCAGGCAAGAATACTGGAGTGGGTTGCCATGCCCTCCTCCAGGGGATCTTCCTGACCCAGGGATCAAAACTGCATCTCCATAAAAGAATGCATTCTTTTAGGATTTGTATACTTTTTTATACACACACACACATATATATATTTTTTCAGTTCAGTTCAGTTCAGTCACTCAGTCGTGTCTGACTCTTTGCGACCCCATGAATCGCAGCACGCCAGGCCTCCCTGTCCATCACCAGCTCCCAGAGTTCACTGAGAATCACATCCATCGAGTCAGTGATGCCATCCAGCCATCTCATCCTCTGTCTTCCCCTTTTCCTCTTGCCCCCAATCCCTCCCAGCATCAGAGTCTTTTTCAATAGTCAACTCTTCACATGAGGTGGCCAAAGTACTGGAGTTTCAGCTTTAGCATCATTCCCTCCAAAGAAATCCCAGGGCTGATCTTCAGAATAGACTGGATCTCCTTGCAGTCCATGGGACTCTCAAGAGTCTTCTCCAACACGATAGTTCAAAAGCATCAATTCTTCCGTGCTCAGCTTTCTTCACAGTCCAACTCTCACATCCATACATGACCACTGGAAATATACTTCCAATAGAAGTTCATTGAAATGCCATATGATTTAATTGGAAAAAAGTCTAAGTTGGGATTACATGAATAATTTTATGATGAGCTGTGAAATCATTCTTGTATAATATTACCTACTGCTATATAACAATTATTCCAAAACTTTATAGCTTAAAACAACAAACATCATCTCACATGGTTTCTGAGGGTCAAGAAGCCAGAGGTGAGTTAGCTGGTAGTTCTGGCTCTGAGTGACTCATGAGGTTGCACTCAAACTGTTGACTGGGGCTTTAGTCATCTGCAAGCTTGACAGGGGCTGGAGGATCCACTTCCCGCCTCATTCACCTCATTGGCAGGCCCCACTTCCTCATCAGCTATTGGCTGGACTCTCAGTTCCTCATAACGTGGCCCTTTCCAAAGGATGCCTGAGTATCGTGAAAACATGGCGGCTGGCTTCCCCCAGAGTGAGAGAGCCAGAGAGAAAGAGTCCAAGATGAAAGCCACAGGGTTGTTTTTTTTTAAATAACTTAAGTGTAGAAGTAATATACCATCACTGCTGCTGTATGCTATTGTCCTTACAGATTAACCCTGGCACAGGGAAATGAGACTACCCAAGGAGCCACGAATCCTTGAGTGACTGGTGACTGATGCCCTGGCCCATCTTCCTCACCACCTCTTACTAGAATATTTGTAGAAATTCTAAGATTCCTGAACTTCCCTTTTCTCCGGTTAAAATTTTATCAATAAGCACAAAAATCTTCAACTCCTTTTAAACCCATAACCTCATTGGAAAAACTTGCTGGCAGGGGTGAGGAGACACGTGGGAAGAGGACGGATTCTGCCATTGCTGTCCCTTGGGACATTTGCTCAGTGAAGATGGCCTTTCGGGCCTGTGATTACAGAAATTCTAGCAGCCTTCTCATGCCTATTACCTCAACATAATGACTTCTTTTGATCACAGATGCCTGCAATTCCACCACTAGATGCCTATACCATTAGAAGAGTTGTTTTCCGACCAAATGAAGGTCCATGATCAGAGCACTACAGAAGTGTTGCTCAATCATGGCTATTCATGATAATTTCTTGCTGCTGCTGCTGCTAAGTGCTCGGTTGTGTCCAATTCTTTGCCACCCCATGAACTGTAACCCACCAGACTCCTCCGTCCATGGAATTTTCCAGTCAAAAATACTGGAGTGGGTTGCCATTTCCTTCTCCAGGGAATCTTCCTGACCCAGGGATCAAACCTGTGTCTCCTGCTTGGCAGGAGGATTCTTTACCACCAGTGCCACCTGGGAAGCCCACGATAATATCTTAGGAAGCTCTTAAAAGTACTAATTCCTGACTCCACCTGGACCCACTGATTCAGATCTTCCAAAGATAGTCTCCCAAGATCTATATTGTGAGAAAACTGCCCAGGAGATTCTGAGAGAGTGAGCCAGGCTCCTCCACAACAGTTCCTGCAGTAGTGCCTGGAAACCACTGATAAATCCCATTAAAGTATGTGGATTTCAGAACCTTTTCAGAGAGGGATGTTCAGTGAGGGGAAGCCATTTGTTCACAAAGAGTCCATTTTCCTTTCTACCTCCATCTGCTCAACATGCTGAGTGAGATAAACTTCTTGGCCTCTTTGAATGCTTTGTGGTTCCTCTGTCTCACTTTGGTTCCCATCACGTCAGCCTTGAAGGTGGAGTGGCCTGTCAGCACCACATCCTTCTGAGTGGAGCCACAGAATCAACTTTATCTGCTCAGCTTCAGACACTGCTGTGTGAATCCAGCCTAAGGGACTTAAGGTTGAGAGGATGTAGGGCCGTCTCTTGACACAGCCAGATGTTTCCTCTTTGGCAATAGAAGGACATGGTGCCTTCTTGAGTCTGCATAGACATGAGATTACAGTTTGTGGACTCGATGAATCTAGAGACTTTTCTCACCTATAGGAAAATATGCAAAGCATGTAAAAATCCTGTAAAGTACATGAAAATCTTGTGAAGCACATTTTAAAAACAAGTGTTTGCTTTTTCATTCATTTTCTTGACAAACATTTCCTGAGCATCTCTGGCCTTACCTTTGGCTCTCTTGCTTTCTCTCTTTTTTAAAGAAATAAATGTTTACTTTTATTTTATTTATTTGTCTGCATCGGGTCTTGGTTGGCTGTGTCTTTTTGTGGCACAAGAGATCTTCAGATGCAGCATGCAAAATCTTAGTTGTGGCATGTGGGATCTTGTTCCCTGACCAGGGATCAAACCTGGGCCTCCTGCATTGGGAACTTGGGGTCTTAGCCACTGGACCACCAAGCAAAAGTCCCTTTTGCTTTCTCCATTCCAGTCCCACTGGCCTTTTGGTGTTCTTAGAACAAAGCAGGCACCACCCACTGCCTTAAAGAATGTACTCTGCTTAACAGTGGGCTAGGAACACTCTTAACCAGGTATCCACTTGGCCAACTTTCTTCCCTCCTCCAAGTCCTACTCAAATCCCACGTTCTCAATAGAATGACCACCCTATCTAACACTGCAAGCAGCTTCCCTTCCTGACCTTGCTCTTTTTTCCATGGTGCTTTTTATCTTTTAATATATCATATACTTTATTATGTTAATCATCTTTTGTTTGATTTCTTGCTCTTGAATGTAAGTTTCATCAGGTCAGGAATCTTTGTTTTGTTCATCAAGCATCTCAAGCAACTAGTATAGTACCTGGCCCATGAAAGACACTTGATGAATATTTGCTGAGTTGTTAAGTTGGTGTACTGGAATAGTGGCAAACAATACACAGGTGATCACTGCTGTCACAGAGCTTATAGTGTAATGGAGGAGACTTAGTGAACAGTTATAGAATGCTTGTTTAATGGTCATTATGTGGTTAGGATGGATGTATACAGAGCTCCATAAGAGACTGTATGAAGGGCCTGCCTATTAGGATTCAGGGCTGGTTTGCTGAGGGAACAATGGGGAAACAGTGGAAACAGTGTCAGATTTTATTTTGGGGGGCTCCAAAATCACCACAGATGGTGACTGCAGCCATGAAATTAAAAGACACTTACTCCTTGGAAGGAAAGTTATGACCAACCTACATAGCATATTAAAAAGCAGAGACATTACTTTGCCAACAAAGGTCCATCTAGTCAAGGCTATGGTTTTTCCAGTAATCATGTATGGATGCGAGAGTTGGACTGTATAGAAAGCTGAGTATCGAAGAATTGATGCTTTTGAACTGTGGTGTTGGAGAAGACTCTTGAGAGTCCCTTGGACTGCAAGGAGATTTAACCAGTCCATTCTGAAGGAGATCAACCCTGGGATTTCTTTGGAAGGAATGATGCTAAAGCTGAAACTCCAGTACTTTGGCCACCTCATGTGAAGAGATGACTCATTGGAAAAGACTCTGATGCTGGGAGGGATTGGGGGCAGGAGGAAAAGGGGCCGACAGAGGATGAGATGGCTGGATGGCATCACCAAGTCAATGGATGTGAGTCTGAGCGAACTCCGGGAGCTGGTGATGGACAGGGAGGCCTGGCGTGCTGTGATTCATGGGGTCGCAAAGAGTCGGACAAGACTGGGCGACTGAACTGAACTGAGGAGGTTGAGTGGAGTAACCTCGCTGAAGGAGGGAGGGAAGGCAGAAGAAGAAACCATGAGTCTACCTGAATCCCACATCTCAAGGACTTTACAATAGCCTATCTTCTTCTGACAACTAAGTATGTCCACCACAGCCTCATCTGGAGGGGCCTCTTTTTTCTCTCAATGTAGCCATTCAGTTATGTTTCTAAAAACCTGTAAAGCACTTCCTATACCTCTTGTGTCAACATCTGAACATCAACTTCAGAATATTTCTCCTGCTACAGGTGGATATTCTTTGGTGATTAATATTCTTTATCTCCTTAATCAGATGAAAACATTTATAAATAAATGTTTTTAAAAATTCATGAATCAGTAAAGTTTGAATGTGCTTGGCAATGAATCAAGAGTTCCAGAGATGTTGTCTCAGAAACAAAACCAAGTAAAGGCTGAGGTAAAAGTGTTTCAGGTTGAATTGAAAGTCTTAGTTGATGGGATGAGTAATCCTTCAGGTATTCTTCCAAGCACTTGAAATAAAGTACTTTCCACAAGGCAACTAAAAAAAAAAAAAAAAGGTCTGTTAAGGGGATTCCAAGGTCAAAGTTATTCACCTGCAACAGATCACCTGACTCCATTAGGTGGTTTGTTTGTTTTTTTTTCCTTTTTCTCATAAGAACAAACACCTTTATAAGAAAACATGTAAGTATGGAATAATGAGTAAGGTGTAAATACTGTGAAAAAGATCAGAAAAGCTCACGAGCACTAACAGACCTTAAATATTCATTTGCTGTGGAGAAAGGGGAACGCTTATGCACTGTTGAGGGAATGTAAATTGGTATAGCCACCAGGGAAAACAGTACAGTGATTCCTCAAAAAATTAAATATAGAATGACTGTATGATCCAACGATTCCATTTCTAGGTATTCATCCAAAGAAAACAAAAACCTAACTCGAAAAGTTATATCCACCCCCATGTTCACTGAAGCATTGTTTATAATAGCCAAGACGTGGACACACCCCAAGTGGCCATTAAAGGATGAATGAATAAAGAAGATGTGGTAGATATAGACAATGGGACATTTATTCAGCTATAAAAAGGGGAATCCAACATGGAAGGACCTTGAAAGCAATATGCTAAGTTAAATAGTCAGATCATTTCAGTTCAGTCACTCAGTCGTGTCTGACTCTTTGCGACCCCATGAACTGCAGCACACGAGGCCTCCCTGTCCATCACCAACTCCCGGAGTTCACTCAGATTCATGTCCATTGAGTCAGTGATGCCATCCAGCCATCTCATCCTCTGTCATCCCCTTCTCCTGCCCCCAATCCCTCCCAGCATAAAGACAAATACTGTATAGTNAGCGCAGGGCTACCTTGGCACACAGCCCGAAACTCAGTGAAGGGCGACCGCAGCACACAGCCCAGAAATCTGTGCAGGGCGACCATGGCACAGAACTCAGAACTCGTCGCTAGCCAAGCTCGGAACACTGCACGGACTGTGGGACAGGGCCACTGCAGCACACAGGCAGGATCTTGGGGCAGGGTGACCGCGGAACACAGCCTGGACCTTGGCACAGAGGGAACACGGCACAGAGCCCGGAACTTGTCGCTAGTCGATGGCGAAACACAGCCAGGACATCGGTGCAGGTCAACCATGAAAAACAGGCCGGACCTCGTTACAGGGCAACCACGGCACACAGCCCGGACCTCGGCGAAGGGCGACCGAGTCACACAGCCTAAAATTCACTGAAGGGCAACCGCATCACACAGCATGGAACTCGTCGCTAGCCGACTGCGGAACACAGCCCGGACCTCAGTGCAGGATGAAGGTGGAAAACCGGCCGGACCTCAGGGCAGGGCAACAGGAGCACACAGGCCGGACCTCGATGCAGTGCGACCGTGGCACACAGACCGGACCTCGGGGAAGGGCGACCACGGAACACAGGCCGGATTTCGGCTCAGGCTGACCAGGGAAAGAGCCCGGATCTCAGCTCAGGGTGACCGCGGCACATATCCAGGACCTGGGGAGATGGCGGCCGCGGCACACAGCATGGACCTCGGTGCCAGGCTAATATGGCATACAGCCCGATCCTCANTGATGCTGGGAGGGATTGGGGGCAGGAGGAAAAGGGGCCGACAGAGGATGAGATGGCTGGATGGCATCACCAAGTCAATGGATGTGAGTCTGAGCGAACTCCGGGAGCTGGTGATGGACAGGGAGGCCTGGCGTGCTGTGATTCATGGGGTCGCAAAGAGTCGGACAAGACTGGGCGACTGAACTGAACTGAGGAGGTTGAGTGGAGTAACCTCGCTGAAGGAGGGAGGGAAGGCAGAAGAAGAAACCATGAGTCTACCTGAATCCCACATCTCAAGGACTTTACAATAGCCTATCTTCTTCTGACAACTAAGTATGTCCACCACAGCCTCATCTGGAGGGGCCTCTTTTTTCTCTCAATGTAGCCATTCAGTTATGTTTCTAAAAACCTGTAAAGCACTTCCTATACCTCTTGTGTCAACATCTGAACATCAACTTCAGAATATTTCTCCTGCTACAGGTGGATATTCTTTGGTGATTAATATTCTTTATCTCCTTAATCAGATGAAAACATTTATAAATAAATGTTTTTAAAAATTCATGAATCAGTAAAGTTTGAATGTGCTTGGCAATGAATCAAGAGTTCCAGAGATGTTGTCTCAGAAACAAAACCAAGTAAAGGCTGAGGTAAAAGTGTTTCAGGTTGAATTGAAAGTCTTAGTTGATGGGATGAGTAATCCTTCAGGTATTCTTCCAAGCACTTGAAATAAAGTACTTTCCACAAGGCAACTAAAAAAAAAAAAAAAAGGTCTGTTAAGGGGATTCCAAGGTCAAAGTTATTCACCTGCAACAGATCACCTGACTCCATTAGGTGGTTTGTTTGTTTTTTTTTCCTTTTTCTCATAAGAACAAACACCTTTATAAGAAAACATGTAAGTATGGAATAATGAGTAAGGTGTAAATACTGTGAAAAAGATCAGAAAAGCTCACGAGCACTAACAGACCTTAAATATTCATTTGCTGTGGAGAAAGGGGAACGCTTATGCACTGTTGAGGGAATGTAAATTGGTATAGCCACCAGGGAAAACAGTACAGTGATTCCTCAAAAAATTAAATATAGAATGACTGTATGATCCAACGATTCCATTTCCAGGTATTCATCCAAAGAAAACAAAAACCTAACTCGAAAAGTTATATCCACCCCCATGTTCACTGAAGCATTGTTTATAATAGCCAAGACGTGGACACACCCCAAGTGGCCATTAAAGGATGAATGAATAAAGAAGATGTGGTAGATATAGACAATGGGACATTTATTCAGCTATAAAAAGGGGAATCCAACATGGAAGGACCTTGAAAGCAATATGCTAAGTTAAATAGTCAGATCATTTCAGTTCAGTCACTCAGTCGTGTCTGACTCTTTGCGACCCCATGAACTGCAGCACACGAGGCCTCCCTGTCCATCACCAACTCCCGGAGTTCACTCAGATTCATGTCCATTGAGTCAGTGATGCCATCCAGCCATCTCATCCTCTGTCATCCCCTTCTCCTGCCCCCAATCCCTCCCAGCATAAAGACAAATACTGTATAGTCTTACTTACATGTAGAATCTAAACAAAACAAAACAAATACAAAAAAAAAAGACCCACCTGATAGATACAGAGAACAGATTGGTGGTTGCCAGTTAGGGATAAAGGGTGAGCAAAATGGGTAAACGGGGTCAAAAGGTAAAACCTGCCAGTTATAAAATAAGTAAGTCATGGGGATGTAATGTACAGCATGATGGCTACAGTTAACCATATTGTACCGCATATTGCTAAGAGAGTAAGTCTTAAAAGCTTTTATCACATGCATAGAATTGTAACTATGCTTGGGAATAGATGTTAATTGAACTTATTGTGGTGACCACTTCATAAATATACATATATCAAATCATTGGAGAAGGAAATGGCAAGCTCTCTCTAGTGTTCTTGCCTGGAGAATTCTATGGAACAAAGAGCCTGGTGGGCTATAGTCCATGGGGTGACAAAAAGTCAGACACAACTGAGCAATTAACACACATAGCAAATCAAGATATACCCGGAACTAATATGCTAAATGTCAACTCTATCTCAATAATAATAAAAAAAGAATAAGAAAAATTCCCTTGTTAACTCACATCTGGGAACTCAACCTTGGAACTGGAAGCTGGAGGAAGAGCAACATCCTTTCTTGAGCTCTGTGTTCCCAGCTTCAGAGACGACCCTGTGATCAAGCCACAGGTGAGATGGTACCTGAGGAAGAGAAGCTTTCAGAAGGAACATGGATGAGGACTACAGTTCCACTAACAAAGCTTTGGAGGACTTAGTGTTCTTTTTGTTTCATTTCTGTTTTGTGTTTTGCTCAGTTGACTGGTTTATGGAGAGGAATGCATAACTTCATTTGCGAGTCATGATGGTTGTGATTGTTTCAAAGGAAGCAGTAAACTTATCTCAGGATTTCTCTTTGTATCAAGCAGAAAAGGCTAGGTTATGCTTTTCGAACAAAGAAGCCCACAATCTTAGTGGCTTAAAACAACTTTTCATGTAATATTACATGTCCAATTTGGGCTGGGCAAGAGGGTTTGACTCATCATACCTAGAATCTCCTGTTGATGGAGCAGCTGCCATCTCTAACACTGTGGGTCACCAGAGCAGAGGGAAAAACTGGAGGGCTTTACACTGGTAACTGATTGGTCATAACTCATTGCCCCAAATTAGTTACATGACCCCACCCAATGAGGTACAATCTTACCATATTCCTGGAAAGGAGGAAAACAAGAAATATTTGGCAAACAGCTTTAATAGCTGTCATGCCAGTCCTTGACCTGGCCATTTATTACTGGGTGTAAAACTCTCTCTGAAAGAGATGGGAGCATTTCTTTGCAAGGGTCAGAAAGAGCCTGAAAGTTGTTGTCCTGGTCTTAAATGCAAAAGAAAGGCTCTACTGAGTCACGGAGGGAGTAACTGAAGGGGAATCATGAATCCACATCCTGTTAAACCCCTGTTACTTTTATTTCTGATAAAGACTTGTGTCATTGTCATCCATTCTTTTTTTTTTCTCTCCTATTTATTAGGTTCTTTTTAAAAAATTTATTTTGGATTGGAGGATAATTGCTTTACAATATTATTGACTTTGGCCATACAGCAACATGAATCAGCCACAAGTATGCATATGACCCCTTCTTCTTGAACTGCCTCCCAACCTCCCACCCCATCCCAGCCCTCCAGGTTGTCACAGAGTACTGCGTTGAATTCCCTGTGTTATACAGCACTTCCTCTTAGCTATCACATCTGTCAGGCTAGACTTAGTCTCCAGATCTCAGGTCCTTACCATTACAAGTTTATTTTTCACCCATGCTACAGATCTGCTCTAGGTATATCTGCTCATCTTAGTGAGTCAGAGGTGCAAGAGCTCTGAGGCCACATCATCAGGTGTCTCTACATCACCCTGTAGTTGGAAAGTGAGATGGTGAGCCCCCAAACCACCCTGCAAGTATTTTTCTTGGAAGAGACACAGATCATTTGTGCTCCAAGTTTACTGGTGACACCAAGCCGTGTGACCATATCCAATTCCAAGAAGGCAGGAAAATGCAGTCCTACCATACGTTCAGAAAGGAGGGAAACCAGGAAAATTTGGGGAGCAACCCCATAGACTACCCCACCAACCAGGCATGGAATGAAGGCTAGAAGCCGTTTGGAAGGCATTGCTATGGTGATCTCCAGGCAGTCCAGGACTGGTGACTAATACATGGAGTTGAGCAGCTCAGGAAGAACTTGACTTTTCCCAAAGCATTGTAAAGCTAAAAACTATTTTCCTGCCTCTTTTTTCCTCTGTAAGATAAACCAGGCATGATTATTATCCCCACTTCAAAGAAAAGAGAGGCCCCGAGAAATGAAATGTTTTTCCAGATTCCACGCTGCTTCAGGTAACAAAGGCAGAACCACCACCAGAGTTCCAATCAGAATTCTCGTCCTTCTCAATGTGTCAGCCAACACTCTGGGTAGATTTTTGGGTATCAGGGACTCCTGAACCTCGATCTGTGTCTTAAAGTAAGGTGTGATATAGGAGATTGGAGGAAGTGGCTAGAAAGCAATAAGACTGGCAATTCGCTTGATGTTTGAGGTAAAAAGATGCCTAGTTCATCAAAAATAAAGAATTCAACATTACTTTCAATATAGACTTTTAGACCATATAAGCAATGCATAATCATTGTAAATATTTGGAAAATAATTAAAATATTTAATTATAAATATTTAAAATATTTTAAAATAAAAATGACCCACTCAGAGATAAATACTATCTTTAAAAAGCTTCTTATTCAAATGAAAATTTGGGACCTGTAAAAATAGATGAAAGAAACTCAAGGGTACTCGCCAAGGAGCTTAAGAACAAGTCATCATTATATTTGCAGTTGAAGCCATCTCCTCTGTAGCTTCCTAATCCTTTCCTTTTCCCTCCAGAGGTAACCAGCATCCAGGATTTGGTGTTTGTAAAGTTTTCTGCATGCCCTAATGTCTAGTACATATGAATATACTCATAAAAATATATAGCATTACCACTTATGTTTTCATAGTTCATTTAAATGGCATCATACTATGTTACATGTTGGCAACTTGCATATTTTTCTCCAAATATTATGTTATTATTAGTAGTAATTTATTATTTTATTAATTATAATTTATTTAATAAATTAATTTAATAATTTATTGATTGTTTTTAATATTATTATTATGTTCCAAATAATATTTTGAAGAGTTATCCAGGCTGGCACAAACAGCCCTATTTCATTCATTTAGCTGCCTAGAACAGCACTTCTCACACTTTAATAAGCACAATAATCACCAGGGGATCTTGTTAAAATACAGATTCTGATTGGGTTGGTCTGGAATTCTCAGGTGGAGCCAATAAGACTGGTGAGGAATCACATTTGGGGGAAAAGGACTGTATAGTATTCCTTTGAATGCACATGGCACGATTCATTCATCTAGTCTGTTGATGGACTTTTAGCTTGTCTGTAAATTTTTGTTTTAGCCATTACAATGTTATGGTGAGTGTTCTTTTGTATTTTTCATCTCTTTTGGCACATCTGTGCAAGAGATTTCTCGGTTACAGAGGAAAGCAATTGCTGGGTTACAGGGTTCAATTTGACTAACTCCTGCTGAGTTGCTCTCCAAAGTGGCAGTTCCTATTGATCATTACCAGCAGAACAGAGGAATTCCTTCTGTTCTACACCCTGGCTGCACAGGCTATTGTCAGCAGTGAGTTGTTTCATATATTTATTGGACACTGACTTTTCAATCTTTCTTTCAATCTTATGTGGTGGGTACTCATCTCAGTGTGTGTGTGTGTGTGTGTGTGNATGAACTTCGGGAGTTGGTGATGGACAGGGAAGCCTGGCGTGCTGCGATTCATAGGGTTGCAAAGAGTTGGACATGACTGAGTGACTGAATTGAACTGAAGATAATTAATGTATGCCACAGTATTCCAGAAAGTCTAGAATCTTCCTGATACTGTTATTCAGTGTCTGTTCTCAGTTCTTCTTCTTGATCAATACTTCTGATGGGAGGATGGGAGAAGAGACTTCATATTCACTAACTATTGACACCATAACTTGGACAGTATCCCTAAGTGATAATATCTTTGGATGCACATATGGAAAACATTGATTTGTTTAACATAAAATTTAAAAATAGAGTAGAACTTCCAACAGCATAGGAGTTAGGGGTACTGATCCCATAATGCAGTCAAAGGTCCACATCTAACTTTTGACTCTCCCCAAGTAAAGGCAAAGAAGAGGGAAGATATACCCATTTGAATGCAGAGTTCCAAAGAATGGCAAGGAGAGAAANTTTAAAAATAGAGTAGAACTTCCAACAGCATAGGAGTTAGGGGGTACTGATCCCATAATGCAGTCAAAGATCCACATCTAACTTTTGACTCTCCCCAAGTAAAGGCAAAGAAGAGGGAAGATATACCCATTTGAATGCAGAGTTCCAAAGAATGGCAAGGAGAGATAAGAAAGCCTTCCTCAATGATCAGTGCAAAGAAACAGAGGAAAGCAGTAGAATGGGAAAGACTAGAGAGCTCTTCAAGAAAATTGGAAATACCAAGGGAAAATTTCATGCAAAGATGGGCTCGATAAAGGACAGAAATGGTATGGACCTAACAGAAGCAGAAGAGCTTGAGAAGAGGTTGCAAAAATACACAGAAGAACTGTACAAAAAAGATCTTCACAACCCAGATAACCATGAGGGTGTGATCACTCATCTAGAGCCAGACATCCTGAAATGTGAAGTCAAGTGGGCCTTATGAAGCATCACTTTGAACAAAGCTCATGGAGGTGATGGAATTCCAGTTGAGCTATTTCACATCCTAAAAGAAGATCATATGAAAGTGCTGTACTCAATATGCCAGCAAATTTGGAAAACTCAGCAGTGGCCACAGGACTGGAAAAG
>SJYV01022361.1:0-28732 GCA_006410875.1 Neotragus pygmaeus
GACAAGTCCTCAGTATCCCCTCTTCTGCGACCTTCCATCGTCTCTCCACCAGATCACACAAGGTTATTCTCTTTCCCTGTGCAGCCCACCCTCCCTTGCTGGACTACTTTGATTGGTGGGGAAAGAAGAACCAATCTCTCCTGGACACCTGCTCTTTGCCGTGCATCCTGCTGCGTGCCTCACCTGTTAGCAAGTGAGGGGACTGTGGCTCAAAGAGGTGGCCGTCATGCCCCAGACTTCACAGGAGCTGTCAAACAGGGGAGCTTGAATCCACCATTCTCTGGGGAGGTTCCTCCTTCGGCTGGAGAAAGGGGGCCACGCCCATGGGATGGTGCTTGGGTGCAGCTCTCACCAGCAGAGAGAGAGTGAAAATGGCGCCTTCCTGCGACATTTCCACTCTGCAACATTCTTCCAGCTCAACTGCTTGTTCTTTCAAGTCAACAAGGGCACTTTGATTCAATAGGAGTGATGCCTGCTATCTGTAAATGAGGTGACTTATTTTTTTCCTGCTCTGAATCTTCCCAACATAAATAGAAGGCTCTGTGGCCATGAGGCACACAAACTCCTCCATGGCACACTCGCAGCTCTAGCATCATAGTCAAAGCAAATCAACAAACATTTGGTGGGTACCCACGGTGCCCAAGGTGAAAGGCGTGATGTGTGAGTGCCTCTATTTGCGTTGGTTCCTAGCCTCGAGAGGGATGACTCAGGAGCCACTTAGCAAGTCAACATGCCCAAAATAAGGATGTTCTCTGAGGAAAGGAGCCATTTGCCACACCACGGTTCACCTCCAAGCCTCTCCTGTCACGTCTCTCCATTCCTAGCCCGGTCCTGTTGCCACGGCCACAGCCACATCCTGCTCACTCAGCTTGGTGCCGTGGCTGGGGTTTTGCCCCACCTCCTCCTAAAACGGTCCGAATGATGTAGTGGAAAGACTGGGCACCTGGGCTCCTCAATCCCTCACCCGCCTCTGCTACAGGGACCAGGTGGGGAAAATATCACATGTGCCTCATGCTCTGCATTTGTAAATGAGGGTTTCCCCCAAAGGAAATGAAAACAGGACATTGAAAGGACATGTGCAGCCTTATTCATAATGGTCAAGACAGGAAACCAGTCTCAGAGCCCGTCACCCATCAAGTCAATACCTGAACAGCTGAAGAAGTGTGATTATGCTTCTCTGGTGGCTCAGATGGTAAAGAACCTGCCTAGAAGGTGGGAGACCCAGGTTCTATCCCTGGGTCGGGAAGATCCCCTGGAGAAGGGAATGGTACCCATACATTAGTGTGTACGATATATGAGCTTCCCTAGTAGCTGAGCTGCAGTCTCATAGCTCAGTAAGTAAAGAGTCTGCCTGCAATGCAGGAGACCTGGGTTTGAGACCTGAGTTGGGAAGATCCCCTGGAGAAGGATATGGCAACCCACTCCAGTATGCTTGCCTGGAGAATCCCATGGACAGAGGAGCCTGGCCCGCTACAGTCTATGGGGTTGCAAGAGTTGGCCACGACTGAGCAACTAAGCGCACGCGCGCGCGTGCACACACACACACACACACACACACACTGGAATATCATTCAGCCACGAGAAAGAGGAAAACCCTGCCACTTGTGGCTACATGGTTGGACCTCAAGGACGTTATGCTAAGTGAGATAAGCCAGGTAGAGAAGGACCCATCCTGTTTGATATCACTTACATGTTAAATCCGAAGAAGCCAAATTGAAACATATACGTTACCATATGCAAAACAGATAGCCAGTGGGAATTTGCTGTATGATGCAGCGACCTGAAATTATGTGCTCTGTGACAACCTAGACAGGTGGGATGGGGTGGGAGGTGCGAGGCAGGTTTAAGGCGGAGGGGACATATATATATATATATACCTGTGACTGATTCATGTTGACATATGGCAGAAACCAACACAATATTGTAAAGCAGTTATCATCCAATTAAAACTAAATAATTTTGAAAAATAATAAAGAAGCCAAATATGTAAACACAGAGTAAAGGGGTGGTTTACCAAGGCCTGGGAGGTGGGATGACAGGAGAGATGGTTTTTAAGGTTACAAATTTGTAACTAGCAGGTAAATTAAGTCCTGGAGATGTGATGCAGGGCATAGTGAGTCTAGATGACAACACTGTATTACAAGCATCAGACTGACTTCAGACTAGATCTTAATTATTCCCAACATCAAAAAGAAATGACAATTATGTGCTGGGACAGAAGGGCTGTAGCTACAGTGGCAGTCCTGTTAAAATATAAATGTATCAGATACATAAATAAATGTATCAGATCAGCATGTTCTGCCTCTTAAATTTACACAATGTTATAGTCAGATATATTTCACTTAAACACTTCCATGCACATGCGTACATAGCAGCTCCTTCCACAGAACAAAGACATCTTGTAGTTTTACCTGCAGGACACATGATAAGATGCAGAATGGATTACATGTAACCAGGGCTGGATTTTATAAGAAAAAATAGTTAGCTGACAAACGAGGGCAGCGATACAAAAGTGTCTTTTTTTGCAATTAATAAATAAATACAGTAGAAAGTTTTCTGTGAGACTCTATTAAACAGCTTCACACACACAACTGGGAATCAACAATGAGTTTATGGTTCCTAGTAGATAAAAATTAAACTTGCTTAAGGGTTGGGCTAAGTGGTCCTGTACTACAGACTTTGTTGCCTTGAATATAACAGTACAATTTGTCATTTACTCTGCTCCAGGCTAACATGAGCAAAATCTATTTGGAAGTATCTTGTTTGTAAACATTTGTCAGATTCAATTTTTTTCTTTTTGTATTAAAATTCATCTATGATGTATACGAAACTAAATGATAATTCCCCTCGCCCCCCAAAGCACACTAGTAATAAGGGGATTCTATTTAATAAAAAACTTCTTCCAGTTCTAAAACTTTATCATTGCTCTGTGCCAATCTCTATTCCATCACTCTCTTCAAGACTTTAACCAAACCTCCTTTCTTTTGATTTTTTCCTAATGAATTCTAGATCAAAACATTTATCTAAAATCATTTCATTATACTATTTTATGCTTTTTTCATAGGCTCCTAGAGCAATTTAATAAGTATATATTTTGTGTTCTGAGCAAGACTATTAGCTCTTGACTGTAGAATTGCTTTATTCATCTATTTATAATCTCAGGCACTTGACAGATTTGTACCATATAAATAGAACCTTTTCCCTATGTAATTATTTTATTGATGTATAGTTGATTTACAATGCTGTTAATTCCTGTTATACAGCAAAGTTGATTTGGCTTTACATATGTATACATTCTTTTTTAAATATTCTTTTTCATTTGGCTTGTCACAGGATTTTTTTTAAGAGGAGGAGAATTGCTTTACAATGCTGTGTTATTTTTGCTGTACAATAACATGGATCAGCTGTAAGTACACATATATTATTATAAATTCTGTGTATTAGTTCATCACTGATAATATCACTTCATCCAGACCATTAAGTTAGGATATTTTTATAAACACACTCTGTACTTACGCAGGTAGAGAAGGTTTTCAAGCTGACATGGGGGAAAATGTTACACAACTGGTATAGTGCCCAACGGATGGAAGACACACCAGAGAGCTGGTCATTTCTTTGTTTGTTTGTTTGCCACTAAAATCATTAGTTCCCTTGACCTTTTGGGCTACGTATCTTTCTGCCGATGATATTTATCATTCACATGAACTCAGTGGAAGATAAAACGGCCCTCAGGAGCAGAGATTCTGGGTTCTGGTGGCTGTTATTGATTTTTGTCTTGAACTCATTAAGCCTGGACAAAGCAAGGACATTTATTATGATTAAAACAGATATTGATTGAGTCCTCATCGGCCCCCAGGTACTGCACTGACCCGGCTGAGAGCAACTCCCCAGGCCCTTCACGTTTGAACAGGAAGAAAGAGCAAATAAGGAGTGTTAGAGATTGGGACAAATATCTGAAGAATGCAAACGAGTGCCCGAGATAGAGAATAACTGAGGTGGGGGTGGGGGACGCCCTTCACTGCACAGGATAGCCGGGGAAGGGCTCTTTGAGAAGACGGGGTTTAAGCGGATGCCTGCAGCCTTAGAGACAACGTTCCTGAGAGCAGGGGGCCACGGGAGGAGCCCACCAGGCCAGGGCAGGCATCCACTCCAAGGCCCTGGGGTGGGGAAGACTCGGGTGTGCTGGAGGAACCGAAAGAACGCTGAGGAGCTTGCAGATGCGGCGCCTGTGGCGGGGAGAAGAGGTCGCCTTTGGGGCCCACCCTGCTGGAAAGTGGGGAACCCAAGTCTGCGCCCTGCTTCACGGCGCACGTCTCGGTGAGGAAGCCGGAATGGATCACCGGTCAGGACTGGGAGCCCCGGGCTTGGCCGACAGGATGTGGAGCGTGTGTGTTTTCTGTTTGTTCTTGAAGTTTGCTTCCCTGCAAATACATGCCTAGCTGCCTTGCCCCTCTCACGGGGAAGCCAAGGCCAGCACTCCATCGCTCATGAGTGATCCTGAACAAACAAACCCTGATCCTCCACGCGAGCCTCGTGCCAGCCCGTCAGGCCCGCGCTGGCCATGCAGCCCGGAGCTCAGGAACAATCTGGTCCTGAGGAAGGGAGGGAAGAAAAACAATTTCGAATTCCAGGCGCCAAGGGCCTCTGACAGACGGCCGTTGTCAGGGGCAGGAAAGCGAAACCGTGGCAAGGAGCTCGGTGGCGCCGCTGGGAAGGGCGGAGGATGTTGAGTGTAGGGGCTGCTGCCCAGGGGCGTGTGGCCGCGAGGATGGGATGCGGAACAGTTTACTCCTGGGAGCTCGGCAGCTCGCCTTAAAGGACTCTGCTTTCTCACTTCACATCATGAGAAGAGGGGCTTCCCTGGAGATCCAGCGGTTAAGACTCCAAGCTTCCACTGCGGGGGGTGCGGTTTGATCCCTGGTTGGGGAACTGAGATCCCACGTGCTGAACAGTGTGGCCAAAAGATTTTAAAAAATTAAAATGAAGTTATGAGAAGAGTGATATCTGTCTTGCCTCCCTGGGGTTGGACATAAGAATGAGGGCAGCTTTAGGAAAAAGCAACATGACTCGGAAAAGCTCCTGATGCTGGGAAAGATTGAGGGCAGGAAGAGAAAGGGGTGACAGGATGAGATGGGCGGATGGCATCACCAACTCAATGGACATGAGTTTGAGCAAGCTCCAGGAGTTGGTGATGGACAGGGAGGCCTGGCATGTTGCAGTGCGTGGAGTCACAGAGTCAGACACGACTGAGCAACTGAACAACACACTTTCTAAAACTGCAAAAGGCGGCTGCCTCCCTCTTTAGTTATGCAGTCGGCCGGGCCCTCCAGAATGCCCTCTGTCGAGTCTGCTAGCTTCTCTCCCTGACTTTGCTCTTTCCTGAGGTCAGTCTCACCAGCTCCTCTTTGTCTGGTCCACTCAAAAGATTTCAGGTCCGGTGGGGGTGGAAAGAGAAGTGTGCTTTTCGCATTCTCTCATTCAGATGTCCCTTTCACTCGGGTCGTTAATTACAAATTTCTAGAGGCTCAGTTGTGAGGACTCACTAGTCAGAATAAGTGGTCCTAGGTCACGACTGTGCCAGGGAGCGGAGCCAGAGAATTCCTTCCTTGCTGCTTCATAGGGTCAGGTCCTCAGAAGGTGAAAGATGTTCTTTGCAGGGTGGACCTGCATCACCTGCACAGAGCCTGGGAAACTTCACAGATCCAGTCTGAGCTGGCCTTGTCAAAAGTCAGAGCAAACACTGGAGGCCAGTGACTAAGCCGTGCCTCACGCCCTTCCCACGAGAGTCCAAGTCCACTGCCAGCTGGGTATCTGAGACATCTGGAATCTGAGTATGACTATTTTGACGTTCTGGCTTGAGGGGACAGATCATGACCCCCCACCACCACCTTCTGGCCAAAAGAAGAGGAACAGTGAACAGTGTCAGTCGCTCAGTCGTGTCCGACTCTTTGCAACCCCGTGGACTGCAGCCCACGAGGCTCCTCCGTCCATGGAATTCTCCAGGCAAGAAGACCCGAGTAGGTTGCCATTCTCTTCTCCAAGGGATTTTCCCAACCCAGGGATAGAACCCTGGGCTCCTGCGTTGCAAGTGGATTCTTTAGCATATGAGCCACCAGGGAAGCCCCCCAAATGAACAGGAGGAAGGAATAAAAATGGCAGAATATGTTGTGTTGCTTTTAATTTCATTAAATGGTTTCACAGTCCCAGCGGCATATTTGAAAGCTGGTCACTAAAAGATGGGGCCTTCCCTGATGGCTCAATCGGTAAAGAATCTGCCTGTGATGCAAGAGACCAGGATTCAATCCCTGAGCTGGGAAGATCCCCTGGAGAAGCGAATGGCAACCCCCTGCAGTATTCTTGCCTGGAGAATTCCAAGGACAGAGGAGTCGGGCTGGCTACAGCCCATAGCGTCACAAAGAGTCAGACATGACTGAAGCGACTAACATTCAGTTTCACTAAAAGATAGATCATAATTACAGATTTCTCATTCATTTTCTCAGTTTGAATTTATTTCAAGATCTAAATCTTACTTGTGTTAAAATTTATGGTTAACTTAGGGTAAGAGGGATGCAGTATGGTTAAGCAAACCTATGAAGCTGCAGTTTTGTAGCCACAAATTTACTCCATAACTCTGAGCTCCAATTCTTTTACAAACACAATGGAGAAATAATTGAGAACGTGGAGGCACTGTGAATATCATGGATGACATCCTTACATCAAAGTCTTAAAAACCAGTCATCTGTTTGGAAGGACATGAGGGCAGACAGACATTTTTATTCTTGCCGTTTCAGCCTTCTTTGTCCTTCCCTTGGATTGTTGTATCATTATTAAAATTTATGAAAACGCTTGGAGATTATGTGTGAGGTTGTGTCCAGCTATGGGAGAGCCCCAGTGGTTACCCGCAGGAAGGGTGATGAATCGCAAGAAAGAGATAATCTGTCTTCCATCATGGTGTCTGCCTGAATCTTAGTAGACCCAGAACCATGAGGCATATCCACTCTCCTAGAGAACTGTACTTAGGAGACCAGTCTTTTCTTAGTTTGTCTAATAGTCCTACTTACTGAAAGAAGGGATTCGAATGGGCTAATATGCCATCATCCCACTTAGACAATCTCTTGGGGCAGAACTGGAATACAGTGTCCTCCAGAGACATTTAGACTTCACGCCTAGGCCCTATGTGGCTACCTTTGACTTATCGACCATTCCCTGGCGTGATCAGATGTGGTTAGAGAGGTGGGTTGGTTTGCCCACACAGCATGGCAGGACCTACATTATATCGTGACAGGCAGCTTGGACATCTGGTGACACAGGGCTCCTCCTGAAATCACCCCTCATACAGTTCTCATCTTGTCCTCAGTCTTGGAGTTCCAGTCAATGGCATTCCATTTGCCAATGCATTTTGTTCTCATGGTAACGTGTGATCTTTACAGGTATCTCTAAAAGACCTTTCTTTGAGTAGCATTGGCTTATACAATACTGTTTGTGAAATAGATGGCTGGCGGGAAGCTGCTGGATAACACAGGGAGCTTAGCTCGGTGCTCTGTGATGACCTAGAGGGGTACGATGGGGGCACTGGGAAGCAGGTTCAAGAGGGAGGAGATATATGCATACCTATGGCTGACTGGAGAAGGAAATGGCAACCCGCTCCGGTATTCTTGCCTGGAAAATCCCATGGACGGAGGAGCCTGCAAGCTACAGTCCATGGGGGTGCAAAGAGATGGACACGACTGAGTGACTTCACTTTATGGCTGATTCACGTTGTTGTGCAGTAGAACCCAACGGAACAGCAGCTATAAAGTAGCTAAACAGCAGCAGTAAAGCAACTCTCCTCCAACTAAAAATTAAAAGATAAAAGACCCCTTTGCCAGATGTGTATGGGCAAGCCTGTAGATGCACCAGGCAGAAGCCCATGGGAACTCAAGGAAGTTTGGAGATTAGCCTGAGAACCACTGGTCTCATTGTCAATGGGGATTTTGTCCAGCAACCTCAGGGAACCTCTGCATTTGCTAAAACGTGAGTCTTGGTCCTGCTGGTGTATGGATTTCGTTCTTCTCCTGAATGGCATTTCCTTTGAGGGTTATACATGTTCTGTAAGCATCATAATGAAAGTGAATGTTGCTCAGTCATGTCCAACTCTGTGACTCCATGGAGTATACAGTCCATGGGATTCTCCAGGCCAGAATACTGGAGTGGGTATCCTTTCCCTTCTCTAGGGCATCTTCCCAGGATGCCCAGGGATCAAACCCAGGTCTTCCACGTTGCAAGTGGATTCTTTACCAGCTGACCCACAAGGGAAACCCAAGAATACTGGAGGGGATAGCCTATTCCTTCTCTAGTGGATCTTCCCAACCCAGGAATCGAACCAGGGTCTCCTGCATTGCAGGCAGATTCTTTACCAACTGAGCTATCAGGGAAGCCCGTCATAAAGCATCATAATACCACGAGACAAACGGCATCTAACATTCTCACACTAGTTTTATTTCTTGTCCATTCTTGCAGATCCAGGACCAAGAAGAGGTGCATGGCTGACGCCCAGCAGTGACTCCTCCCTAACATTCCGTGTCCCTGGTGCTCCACAGCCTCGCCCAAGCTCTGGTTCTAACTGACACTGTTTGTATTAATTTTTCAAATAACAAAATGAACATTGATTAGTCCCCGTTGAGTGTTCCCTCTGTGTAGGAAATATAACTTACATGTACTTGCTTATTTTTCCCTGCACAAAACCCTATGCAGTATCATCATTCCTGTTTTACATACAAGGAAACCAAAAACACGGAGATGCTAAGATAAATATCCCAAGATGACTCATCTAGGACATGCCAGATCCAGGAGGCGGACCTGCCGGGATGATCTGATTCTCAGCTATTGGTGTCTACATTTCAATTGGACACTTCTTCAAAGGCCATTCTGTCCATGTGACTCATAGAAAAGTTCTCGGCTGGTTTTCCTACCAGCTAAATCAGAGACTCTCAAGCTTCAGCCTAATCATGGCCCATGGAATCTGAAACTAGGAGTCAGCAAAGGTCAAGAATTTTCAGGGTAGCTGTCCAACGAGAGAATTTCAAATATCAAGCTCCAAGACTGCTCATTCTCAGAATGGCCTTTTCTAAAATGTACTGAATTGAAAAGTTGGTTTTGTGTGTTAGCCGTGCTGGACTTTGTCTAGTTGCGGTGTCTGTTGTGGTCCGCAGGCTTCTCTTTGCAAAGCATGGGCTCTAGAGAACAGACTTCAGTGGCTGTGGCACATGGGCTCCGATGCCTTGGGGCATGTGGGATCTTCCTGGACCAGGTACTGGACCTGCGTTCTCTGCATTTGCAGGTGGACTCTTGACCACTGGACCACCAGGGACGCGCTCAGCAAGGTCTCTTAAGTGACTGATCCGTTGATCGATTCATTCAACAGGTATTTATCCAGCCCCTTGTATCTCTTGTGTGCTGAATATCGTTCTAGATGCTGAAAACAGAGTTGTGATTAAATTAATCAATGACTCAGTGCTCACAGAGCGTACATTCTAGCAGGGGAGATATGTTTCATAAAGAAACAGATATATATAATCGATATGATGCCAGGAATTAAAATCTAGATCCAGAAGGTGTGCTGTGTTAGGTGGTGTGTGTGCGTGTGTGCGTGTGTGTGTGTGTGTGCGTGCATGCTAAGTCCCTTCAGTCGTGTCTGACTCTTTGCAACCTATGGACTGTAGCCCACCAGGCTCCTCTGTTCATAGGATTCTCTGGGCAAGAATACTACAGTGGGTTGCCATGCCCCCGTCCAGGGCATCTTCCTGACCCAGGGATGGAACCTGTGTCTCCTGCAACTCCTCATTGCAGGNGTGTGTGTGTGTGTGCGTGCATGCTAAGTCCCTTCAGTCGTGTCTGACTCTTTGCAACCTATGGACTGTAGCCCACCAGGCTCCTCTGTTCATAGGATTCTCTGGGCAAGAATACTACAGTGGGTTGCCATGCCCCCGTCCAGGGCATCTTCCTGACCCAGGGATGGAACCTGTGTCTCCTGCAACTCCTCATTGCAGGTGGATTATTTACTGCTGAGCCACCGGGGAATCCCAGTGTTGGGTGGTAGAGGGTGTCATGTCGAGAGGGTGACCAGGGGTTCTCTGTCTGAGAAAGTGGCGTTTGAGCAGGAGCTTGGGTGACGTGAAGGAGAGAGACAGATACACGCCTCACACGGTAGAAGTGCTGAAGTCATTTTGTAAAATAAATCCTTCCTACTGCACCTTTGACTTTACATGAAAACACAGAAGTTCCATAGGGTCAACAATGGACTGACGAAAACGTCACTCACCACAGCAAGGCTGGTGAACTAACTATTTTAATCTCCTTGCCTAGCAATGGGGTTGGGTTGGTGGTTCATAAAACGGTTGGCTCCATGGACGTGATTTTCTGACCAGGGGTTTGGGGTATGCTGAATGACTCCCCGTTTGTCCTTCTGAACTGAGTTAGAATCGGGCAGGCTCCGTTTCGCAGCTTTGTTCTGCAGTCTCTGGTGAGCCAGAACATCAGCCAATTTTCACTGGTGTTGATTCACTCGAAGGAAAAAGTTGTGGAGGAAACTGCGCGTTGTGTGTGAAATGAAACCGTTCTTGGTTGATCGCTGCAGGCTCTGTTTCCATTTGTCTCCCGGAGGCCGTGGTTTCAGGTCTCTGATTGTGAACCTCACAGGAGACAGTAACGCTCGGCTGGGTGAGACAATCTTAAATGTAATTTATTGGGCAGGAGAATAGGTTAGGCAAAGCCTGGCCTCTTCCTCTGTGAACATCTTGAGTGGGATAATTGCATTTGCTTGCAGACAGAGACTGACTTGGGCAGTATCTTTGGACATCTCCTAGCCTGGGACTAGGAGGAAGTTGATATTAAAAATGTGACCTGTGCTCTACATTTCTGTCTCATTTCTGCTTTGCAAATAGGATCACCTATATAATTTTTCGGGACTTCCCTGGTGGCTCAGACAGTAAAGATTCTGCCTGCAATGTGGGAAACCTGGGTTCAGTCTTTGGGTTGGGAAGATCCTCTGGAGGAGGGAGTGGATACTCACTTCGGTCTTCTTGCTGGAGAATCCCATGGATGGAGGAGCCTGGCGGGCTACAGTCCATGGAGGCAGAGGCGGCAGGACTGAGCAACTAATCCTTTCACTTTCTTTGTATCACTTTTCTAGATTCCACATAGATACGATAATTTATGACACTTGTTTTCTACTCTCTAGGCCCATCTACTTCTCTACAAATGATCCAACTTCATTCCTTTTTATGGCTGAGTAATATTCCATTGTATATATGTATCAGGGCATCGCTAGTGGCTTAGCAGTGAAGAATGTGCTTGTCACTGTAGGAGGTGTGGGTTCAATCCCTGAGTTGGGGAGGTCCCCTGGAGAAGGAAATGACAACCCACTCCAGTATTCTTACCTGTAAAAACTCTATGAACAGGAGGAGCCTGGCAGGCTACAGTCCATGAGGTCACAAAAGAGTCAGAGATGACTTAATGACTAAAGCATAGCAAGATATATGTACCACAAGGGTGGAAAAAGGGGTGGGAGGGTCTGGGAGGCTGGGCCTGACAGACAGACACTGCTGACGCTGTGTATAAAATAGGTAACTAATGGGAACGTGCCATATAGCACTGGGAGCCCTGCTCAATGCTCTGTGGTGACCTGAATGGGAAGGAGAGCCGAAAGGGAGGGGTGTCTGCATAGGCATGGCTGACTCATGTTGCTGTGCAGTAGACACTAATTCAACATTGTAAAGCAACTATAAACAAATGGGATCTGGGCAAGCGTGACTGAAATGAAGGTAGAGACTCCCAGGATGTCTCTGGTCGGAGGTAATATTTTAATTCTGTTCAGAGCCAGATTTTGAATTTTGGCAAAAACATGTTTCGCATCTCAAAACATCTCTTTCCGCTCTCCCCTGATTGTTGCTAGTTGAAAACTCTCAGCATCTCAGCTTCACTAACCTCCCTGACAACTGCAAACTGCCTAGAGGGCAGTGCCTGGAATAGACGATTTGTAGGAAGCTGGAAGAAAGCAGGGAAAGACTGAATGGAAGGAAGAGAGAAGAACCCCCCATCCATCCAGTTCTGGTCTTAGGTCCTGCTCCACGGGACTCGCATGGAGCGGGCGTCAGAAGAGTGCAGTTTACTTCTCAACCCTCTGCTGAAAGCACTGTGTGACCTCAGACAAGTGTCTGAGCCTCTCTGAGCTTTGGGTTTTTCCTCATCTGCAAAGGAAAATGTGAGGATTCAATTCAGTGGAATAACTTTAGCCAAACGATGCTGTTGAGCTACTTAGCAAACTGCCTAACACATACTAAGCAGGCAGCTTGAGAGCTATTCCATCACGACTTGGCTGAGACATGGAGACCCCCAGTGTCAGTGGGTGGCGCTGCCTGGGGGCAAAATTGCAGCTGTGAGTCCCAGGTCCACGCAATCTTTATCTTTCCGTAGCTAAGAGGTCTGAACATCTCCAAAGCTTCTTACGATACAAGAACTTCACAGAGGTTCAGCAGCCAGCAAAGCCACCAGAAGATGTGACGGTTAGTTCTCCATGGGGACTTCGTGAAGCTGCAGCGCCTGAGCTGGTACCGTGTAGGTGTGTTTAACATTCACAAACTGTTGGCTTTAAGTAAGGGAGATTACCTCAGTAATGTGGGTGGATCTCATTCAGGTTGTCAAAGGGGACCTCGGAGCGAAAATCGTCTCCCAGAAAAGAAGAAAGTCTGCTTCTAGAGTGCAGAATTCATCCACATCTGAGCTTCTAGTTTGCTGGCCTGCCCTATGGTTCCGGGCTTTCTAGTCCTCGTAATGACATGAGCTAGTCCCGGAAACAAATTTCTTCATGTATATATGAAGTGCTCAGTTGTGTCCAACTCTTTGTGACCCCATGGACTGTAGCCCGCCAGGCTCCTCTGTCCATGGAATTCTCCACACAAGAATACTGGAGTGGGCTGCCGCTTCCTGCTCCAATATATATCAGTAAATGTACACAGATACCGGAGAAGGCAATGGCATCCCACTCCAGCACTCTTGCCTGGAAACCCCCATAGATGGAGGAGCCTGGTGGGCTGCAGTCCGTGGGGTCGCTGAGTCAGACACGACTGAGCGACTTCACTTTCACTTTTCACTTTCATGCATTGGAGAAGGAAATGGCAGCCCACTCCAGGGTTCTTGCCTGGAGACTCCCAGGGATGGCGGAGCCCAAGGGGCTGCCGTCTGTGGGGTCGCACAGAGTCGGACACGACTGGAGCGACTTAGCAGCAGCAGCAGCAGTACACAGATACATATATATCAGTAAATGTACACAGACACACATTTCTGTATATGTATTTGGGCTTCCCTTGTGGCTCAGCTGGTAAAGAATCATCTGCAATGAGGGAGACCTGGGTTCAATCCCTGCATTGGGAAGGTACCCTGGAGAAGAGAAAGAATACCTACTCCAGGATTCTGGCCTGGAGAACTCCAGAGATTGTATGTCCATAGGGTCACAAAGAGTCAGACACAACTGGATGACTATATATATATATATATATGTATATGCTAAGTCACTTCAGTCGTGTCCAACTCTTTGCGACCCTGTGGATTGTAGCCAGCCAGGCTCCTCTGTCCATGGGATCTGCCAGGCAAGAATACTGGAGTGGGCTGCCATTTCCTGTTCCAGAGGATCTTCCTGACCCAGGGATGGAACCCACGTCTCTTATGGCTCATATACACACACAGGTATATGTATATACACACATATATGTATATGAAGTAAAGTGAAATTGCTCACTCATGTCTGATTCTTTGTGACCCCGTGGACTGTA
The DNA here is from genome assembly GCA_006410875.1 of Neotragus pygmaeus. Lineage (NCBI taxonomy): Eukaryota > Metazoa > Chordata > Mammalia > Artiodactyla > Bovidae > Neotragus > Neotragus pygmaeus. Next base: position 13,809 of record SJYV01022361.1, read on the forward strand.
TCCTACTAGGCTCCTCCATCTGTGGGATTTAGAAGTCAGTCCATGGAATTCTTCAGGCCAGAATACTGGAATGGATAGCCTTTCCCTTCTCCAGGAGATCTTCCCAAGCCAGGGATTGAACCCAAGTCTCCTGCATTGCAGGCAGATTCTTTACCAGCTGAAATACAAGGGAAGCCCATATGTATGCATAATTATGAAATTATATATCTTTAAAATTATGTATTTATATATAATGTTGTTGTTCAGTCATGTCTGACTCTTTGTGACCCCATGGACTGTATAGCTTGCCAGAGTCCTCTGTCCATGGGATTCTCCAGGCAAGAATACTGGAGTGGGTTGCCATTTCCTTCTCCAGGGGCTCTTCCTGACTCAGGGAACAAACCTGTGCCTCCTGCATTGGCGGGCAGATTCTTTAGCACTGAGCCACCTGAATATCCCTTATATATAATACATAAAACATATATTTAAATATATAAAGTTAGATTAAAGCTCAACATTCAGAAAACTAAGATCATGGCATCTGGTCCCATTACTTCATGGGAAACAGATGGGGAAACAGTGGAAACACTGTCAGACTTTATTTTGGGGGGCTCCAAAATCACTGCAGATGGTGATTGCAGCCATGAAATTAAAAGACACTTACTCCTTGGAAGGAAAGTTATGACCAACCTAGACAGTATATTTAAAAGCAGAGACATTACTTTGCCAACAAAGGTCCGTCTAGTCAAGGCTATGGTTTTTCCAGTAGTCATGTATCGATATGAGAGTTGGACGGTGAAGAAAGCTGAGCGCCGAAGAATTGATGCTTTTGAGCTGTGGTGTTGGAGAAGACTCTTGAGAGTCCCTTGGACTGCAAGGAGATCCAACCAGTCTATTCTAAAGGAGATCAGTCCTGGGCGTTCATTGGAAGGACTGATGTTGAAGCTGAAACTCCAGTACTTTGGCCACCTCATGCGAAGTGCTGACTCATTTAGACCCTGATGCTGGGAGGGATTCGGGGCAGGAGGAGAAGGGGACAACAGAGGATGAGATGGTTGGATGGCATCACCAACTCGATGGACATGGGTTTGGGTAGACTCCAAGAGTTGGTGATAGACAGGGAGGCCCTGCGTGCTGCAATTCATGGGGTCGAAAAGAGTCAGACACGACTGAGTGACTGAACTGAACTGATATATATATATATTATATACATTAAGTATGTATAGAAATATATAAACATAAATAAGGAATATAATATATAATGCATATAATACATATAATAATAAATACATACAACACATATGTTTACGCATTATATATTACATTCTATAGAATAATCTATAATAAATATGGATTTTATATACATAAATACACACACATGTGTATATAACGTCCTATTTCTTCTGTTTCTCTGAAACACTGACTGACATAAAAACCCGTGACTTCAAAACCTGTGTAGACAGTTTTTAGCAGGCCTCTTTGTTCGGCTAGTCTATTATAGGAATCCAGACGTGAGTTCCTAATGAAAACAACCAGAAGGGAGGAAGGCAGGAGCTTCTGGCTCGGTGGGGACCGGTGTGGGGAAGGATTTCCTAATCTTAACCTGAAAAGGGAATTTCAGGGAAGGATGGACACGTCCCAAGCCCCAGCCCGCTGTTCCGTCCCCGAGAGGTTCCGCAGAAGCAAATAGTCCGGGTGGGGCGTGCACCGGCGCCGCTCAAATCGCTGCGCGAACCCGGCTTTTCCCCAGGCTCGGTCATGGTGGTTTGTTTAAAATTAGTCCTTGTTTGGCCTGTGGCGAAGAGGGAATTGCAGAGTCTGGGTTTAACTCTGAGCCTTCGCATTTCAGGTTCCGGGGCCGGATCGCTGGGCTATTTTAAAAGTGGAGAGAGCACGCGCCCAGGACTGCCCAGTGACCGGACCTCCACCCTCAAGACGGGCTCTGGCTGGAAGCCCCAACTGGGTGGGAGGTCGTCACCTGGTCCAATCTCCCACCCCCAGCAGAGCTCCCTGCCTCCCACGCTGAGATGTCTCCAAGCTTCTGGGAGAGTTGTCCCTTTCAGGAATGAAGTGTCATCAGCTGTCCCACTGCAGAACAAAGTCGTCCCCTGCCATGAACACACACTATCGTTTTATTTCATCTTTAAGGCGAAACTCACACCTCCTCAAGCAGGTCACCTTGGAACAAGCTGCTGGATGGATAAGTCTGGAGGAAGGAAGGTTGAGATACTAACTGCCTGCGCACGTGCTCAGTCGAAGCAGTCGCTTTTGTGACCCCCATGAACTGTAGCCCACCAGGCTTCTCTGTCCCTGGAATTTTCCAAAGAAAGACATTGGAAGGAGTTGCCATTTCCTTCTCCAGGGGATCTTCCTGAACCAGGGATGGAACGTGCATCTCTTGCATCTCCTGCTCTGACAGGCAGATTCTTTACCACTGAGCTATGTGGTATGAAGTTATAATAAAAGATCTCCATACACCTGTCATAGAGATAATTGACTTCTGTTCCAAACACAGACAACTATGTCATCTGTGATTCAGTTATGAAAGTTTCTATGGTTTGTGTTCAAATAGATTTGAGCAATGAAAGAAATATTGCATCTAGGCATCTGCTGGTTACCACAACGGCTTGGTAGCCAATTCCTGCTGTATCTTCCCAATAGGACCCCAATTTGGTTGAAGTTTAGGGAAACTGTGTGCCAAGGAGGGTGGACTAGGAGCATGATAAGGGAGACAACTTCGTGGATCTTAACCAGTCATGAGATTCTTAAATTTCCCTATGCTAGTGATTGACTTAGAGGCAGGCATTCTAAACTTGGCATATGGAAGGTAACGGCAATCTGCTGCAGGTTCTGGGAAAATACTGTACGAAAAGATTCATTCTTTTTGCCTCAAAGGTTGTCATGTAAGTCTTGACCAAATAAGTAAATAAATAATAAAAAATATTGGATTTTTTTTTTAAGTAATGCTTGAAGCTGCTATCAGTTGCAGTTATTAGGGAAAGCCAAAACCCTCTGAAAGAGACCAGTTATTGAGTGGCTGACTTAACCCCTTCTGGAGACACCCTGCCCCATTACCTTCTGCCCTTACCATGTAAACTGCTTTTAATGAGGAGTTTTGTTCCTTGAGCCAAAACTAACCTACTGATACATGGTACCCTATTAAGTAAGAAGGAAAATAAACATGGGTGAGATTCAGTCTTCGTATCTTTTTTGGGGCACCAGTGAAAGGTACAGCAGTGGACAGAACGCTCATTGCACTTTTTGTGTGTGTGAGTCGCTCAGTCGTGGCCAATGCTTTGCGACCCCATAGACTGCAGCCCACCAGGCTCCTCTGTCCATGAGATTTTCCAGATGGATCCTGGAGTGGGCTGCCATTTCTTTCTCCAGGGGATCTTCCTGACCCAGGGATCGAACCTGGGTCTCCTGAACTGTAGGCAGATTCTTTACCAACTGAGCTACAAGGGAAACCCGATTTGAAAAAACTGTATTTTTGGTTTCCCTGGATCTTCCTGGCTGTGCGATGCTTTCTCCTGTGGCAGCCAGCGGGCACTGCGCTCTAGTCACGGGCATCTCGTGGCGGCTCCTCTTACTGCAGCTCCTGGGCTCCGGAGCACAGCCTCAGTAGCTGCGGTGCACGGCCTGGTCACGTGCAGTCTTCCCAGACCAGGGACGGGACCCATGTCTCCCGTCCCGGCCAGTGGCTTCTTAACCACGGAACCACCAGAGAAGCCCTGATGGCACTTTGTGTAGCTCTAGTAGCCCTCACCTAAGAAGAAAGCAGTTTGGAAAGCATGTGTACACTCACGCGTGTATGCCCACGCAAACACGGCCCTTTCTTGAGGTTGGTATACTGGAGCTTCCAGGCATTGATTCTTTTACCATGTTTCATAAACAAAAACTGATGAAGGATCCCAGATAGGCCCGAGCTAGGATTTGTACAGCTCTTTGCTCCAATAGTTCGTAAAGTAAAGCACCTAATACTAACTAACCAGTAAAGCATCTGCCTGCAATGAGGGAAACCTGGGTTCGATCCCTGGGTCAGGAAGATTCCCCTGGAGAAGGAAATGGCAACCCACTCTGGTACCCTTGCCTGGAAAATCCAATGGACAGAGGAGCCTGGTAGGCCATGCAGTCAATGGGGTCACAAAGAGTCGGACAAAAACTGAGTGACTTCAGAATTTTGCTATGTGTGAGGGCTTCGCAGGTGGCACAGTGATAAGAATCTGCCTGCCAATGCAGGAGACGCAAGAGACGTGGGTTCGATCCCCAGGTCAGGAAGATCCCTTGGAGGAGGAAATGACAACTTACTGCAGTATTCTTGCCTGGGCAATCCGATGGACAGAGGAGCCTGGCGGGCTGCAGTCCATGGGGTTGCGAAGAGCTGGACACGACGGAGCACGCACGCGCACACACACACACACACACACACACTGCTGTGTATAAGGTGGGGGTGCGTAAGTGGACAGGGGAGGAAGGCAAGGGGCGCTGGGACCGACTTGGGTAAAAGCAACCGGGGGAGAGCAAGGCTCGTCGTTATTGGGGTTCCCCTCTAGCCACCTCACCTCCCCAGCTCAGGTGTCATCTTTGCTAAGCGTGCATCACAGGCGCAGAGAAGTCAGAACCTGCTCACAGGAGCGGAATGGTCCCAGTTCCTAACGTGCCCAGAGACTTCACTAATGCATGTTACCTCTGGTTCCTCCCCTCTTCTGTCCGGGGAAATGCACACACGCCCAGCCCTCTGAAGATCTCTGGCCTCTTCAAGAGCTTGAGTAGGAAAGAGGTCAAGTCTGCTGTGTCTGCTCCGCTTGAAACCATGAGCTGGTCACAAGAAAAATGGTTTTCATTTCAACTAGCCCGGCCATCTGGACGGCTTGGGCCCTAAAAGCCGAATGGCAGGAACTGCATTTGGAAGAGATTAATTTACTTTTGTAGTTTAGCGAGGGGGTCGCAGTGGTCCCTCTCAGGACTGTGCCAACACCAGAGCAGCCACTGGTGGAGATCCTAAATGCGTGTGACGGGTCTGCACGTCCTGGTTCCGGGTTGCTACAGGAACACACTTCCTGAAGTTTTCCCCAGATTTCAAACCCTCCCCTGACCATCCAGCCATGAAAGCCTGGAGTCCCCGTGCTGTCTGCTGAAGGCACTAGTGAAATCATCCACAGCTTATCACAGACATTTCCAGTCCAGCTCTCACTGAGTGATTCCTTAAGGACAAGGATGTGCATGAAAAACAGCGTCCAGAAGGGACCCGGGGGTCCAGGTGCCCCTGCGGCCGGGGGCTGGCATCTCTCTTTTCTAAAAATTCGAGTATTTGATAATTTTTTTCTTTCTGGCTGCGCCGAGTCGTCATTGCTGGGTGGGGGGCTTCTCTCTTGTGGCAGCGAGTGGGGGCCGCCCTCGGGGGCTCGTGGGCCTCACTAGTTGTGGCCCCTGGGCCCTGAAGCATGAGCTCAGCAGTGGTGGCACGCAGACTCAGTAGCTGCACGACACGTGCGATCGTCCCAGACCAGGGATCGAACTCGCGTCTCCTGCCCGGGTGTGTGTGCTGTCTCTTCAGTTATGCCCTTCTCGACAACCCTTATGGACTGTAGCCCGCCAGGCTTCTCTGGCCATGGGGATTCTCCAGGCACGAGCACTGGAGTGGGTTGCCATGCCCTCCTCCAGGGGAGCTTCCTGACCCAGGGATCGAACCCACATCTCTGATGTCTCCTGCATTGGCAGGCGGGTTCTTTACCACTAGACCACTGGGGAGGCCCTAGGGTTGGCATTTCTATTGAGCAGCAATACCAGAGAGTTAGGAACCATCACAGACAAACCCCCTGTCAATGGACTAGGGACAAGAAAATGAGAAGCTTGTGATGGAGACGAGTCTACTGGGGAGGAGACGGCAAGATCAAGCGCCTCCTACTGTCTACGGCTCACGTGCTGCTTCCCTCCTGGGGGCCCCTGGGACGGTCACAGTCCACAGTGATGATGTTCCCTTTTCCCTGGGGGAGTTGGGGAGTCTGAGGAGCCTTCTTACATCTTTCTTCAAAACCAAGACAGCCTACAAAGTGTCAGACGTATCACTATTTTTTAAAGTGAATTTTTCTCAGAAGGAAAATTTAAAAATACATGAATAATAAACAACAAGGCCCTCCTGTAGAGCACAGGGAACTATATTCGATATCCTGCGGTCAACCATGGTGGAAAGATATGAAAAATCATACATACGTATACACATGTACATAAGACAGGGTCATTTTGTGGCACAGAAGAATTTAGCAGAAGCTTGTAAATCAACTGTACTTCAATAAAATTGACACATATACACTGTTGATGCTATGTATAAAATAATTAACGAGAGCATACCAGACAGCGCATGGAGCTCCACTGTGGCCGCCGGAATGGGAAGGAAGCCCCAAAGGGAGGAGATGTATGCATATGCACGGCTGATTCGTTTTGCTGTACAGTAGAAGTTAATGCAACATTATAAAGTAATAAAAATTAATAAAAATATATGAATAACACGATTTGGTTGAGTCTCCGAAAATAATTATTAGAAAACTAAAATGTCACCATCTAATAGCTCATGTGACCAATAGGCTTGTGTCCTTGGGGCTGTGGCTTCCTGTTTCTGCCCCATCTGGTCTGGGGCTTCTTCACTTCTTAGAGACGAGTTCGCCTAAGCGTCCTGCTCTGATTAAAGTTCCATGTGACGGGCATTTTTGTTTGTTTGTTTCAAATATATATATTCCTCGGCATCTGTCCTCTGAGGACAGGATTAGGGTTTCAAGGCAAAAATGTGTTCTTTGCTTATTGATCCAGCATTTGTAACTAACATATTTTTATTTTGAAAGTAAATTCTCACTTTCACTGCTGTCTGGATCACTCTCCACACAAATTTGTCCCCTTCTTCTGAGCATTTTCTGTCTTGAGTCTAAAGAAATTTGGATCAAATGTTGGAATAAAGTCCCATTCCCCCGTGACTATATTCCATGGAATACCAATACCCTGTAAACTGGTATTTCACGTTTCACATAAAAATACACCTTCCAGGACTCGCATTCTCAGGGAAGCACTTTGGGAAATGCTGAATTGATGCAATATTCTGGGAAACACAGAGGCAGTGTTGCCTTGGAATGTTGGAGAAGGTTTCCAAGAGAAGGTGACCTTTTATCTGGATCCTGAAGTTAGCACTCAGCCAGGAACTCATCTAGAAAAAGAGGCTAAAGGCACACTGCTCTGGACTGACCTAAACAATGGACAACTCAAAGTACTTGGTGAGTTTGGGGAGCTTTGGATGTGCCTCAAGGAGGGGATCTGTGCGTGAGAGGTGAGCAGAGAGGAGGAACGTTTGCAACGAGGGTGTGACCTTTAATACTGTGTTGACTTCTTCAGTGCGTCGCTTCAGGTCACTTTCCCCCCTTGTCTGCCATGTTCTTGGGAGGATATCAATGGATTCCTTTGCCCCCTGGCTTCTGGTTGGATTCATCCCATGGAGAGACTTGGTAGGAGACTGGGAAAAAAGAAGAGAGGGAAGCCCGAGTTTTTGCTCCACTGACTGCCTCCATGAGGAAGGAAGGGTCCCCATCGTGGGATGGACGTTTTTCCCAATGGAAAATCAGGGGCCCTCTAAATCTGGCCAACTCAAAGTGTCCTTTAAAGATCAGGTGGCTGCTGCTTCTCCTCATCATTTGGGGTCTAGAAATTCAAACCCTGGGATTCTGCACTGTCTCCGGTGAGTCTCCTATAACCACACCTTTGTAAATGTTCTTGTGTAGACAAAGCCTTCTAAAATTGTTCTTTTTCAAGTGTGCCATCTACTTCCTGCCAATGCAGAAGACGAAGTTTCTATCCCTGGGTCGGGAAGATCCCCTGGAGAAGGAAATGGCAACCCACTCCAGTATTCTTGCCTGGAGAATCCCATGGACAGAGGAGCCTGGTGGGCTACCATCCATGGAGTCACAAAGAGTCAGACATGACTGAGAGACTAAACAACAAAAAAAACTTCCTCTTGTGCATAAATATGATGCTAATGACTTAGCATATAGTGTAGGCAAAAGAGAACAGTGGGAATTTTAGTCGGGGTTTGGTTTATGTTAACAAGGGGCCATCCATCGTCCCAGAGTCAGATCCCATTTATCTCGTTAAGAAAGAAGCGTGTATATCATATANGGAGTCACAAAGAGTCAGACATGACTGAGAGACTAAACAACAAAAAAAACTTCCTCTTGTGCATAAATATGATGCTAATGACTTAGCATATAGTGTAGGCAAAAGAGAACAGTGGGAATTTTAGTCGGGGTTTGGTTTATGTTAACAAGGGGCCATCCATCGTCCCAGAGTCAGATCCCATTTATCTCGTTAAGAAAGAAGCGTGTATATCATATATCACAACTTTGCTTTCTAAATATTTGGATAACTGCATTTCAATATAATTTATTTTTTATAACAGTGCATATTTCAAGATATGCCTTTAAATATACAATTCTTAGAAAAAAGTCTTCAATAAATTTCCAAGAGTTCATGGTACACATGTTGTTAAGAACCTCTGCTCATTCATAGACATTCATTCAAGACAAACTAGCAATGGATAGATCTCAGGGACATTTTTTCTAGGAAAAAAAAAATCCCCAGTTATTAGAAAGCCTGAATAGTTTCTGTATGTGGAGCTTCTGGACTGAAGTTCTTTAGTTCAATGTGCTGACTGTATCTAACTTACCTTAAATATTCGATCTAAGTCTAACTTTTTCTCTAATTATTTGTGTGTTTCCCGAAAGTATTTCCTATTTACTGTTTGTTTCTCAAATGTTAGGAGAGAAATTTGTCATTGGTGACCTAATTCTAATTTTCATTAGGTAAACTGAGAAGAGGCTTCGCAGGTGGCACAGAGGTAAGGCACCCACCTGCCAGTGCAAGAGATGCAGGAGACCTGGGTTCCATCCCTGGATCAGGAAGACCCCCTGGAGGAGCAAATGACAGCCCACTCCAGTGTTCCTGCCTGGGAAATCCCATGGACAGAGGAGCCTGACGGGCTGCAGTCCACGGGGTTGCAGAGAGATGGACACCCCTGTGTGACTGAGCAGGCACAGACGTATCAGAAGTAACCCACAGCTTGGCGGCTCACTTCTGAAACAGCCAATGAGCATCTGCCAACTTCCTCATGGTTGTTAATTTTGGTCCCAACACACTGTCCATGCTCTGGTTGAATATCTTGCCAAATTCCCTCCAATTTATTGCAAAACCAGTTGGCAGAACAATGAGGAAATATGGCTGGGCCAATTTTTGGGCAATTGATGGTACCGCCTCTTTCCCCCACGCTCACTTCCCACTAATCCCTCAAGTTTCTTCCAGATCTCACCGTTCTCGACAGGAATGGAACACCGTGGCATGACTGTGAGCGTGGAAGAAATACGGTCTTCATCCTGCTCTGCCACCCCCTTCTGCTTCCTATCTTGCCTCAAAACCCACATCCTCCAATTTCTACTCCTCTCAGTACACAGAAGGGTCAATGTGGCATTGCAACATACAGAATGTGTCTCATTTTGGAAACAGGTGATTGTTATCTTACCAATAAAGGAAGAGGGGATTGCACCCTCTTTCCATCAAGAGGAGTCTTTCACAAAGCAGGGGACCTGGATGACTCGCTGTGTGGCTGATGGAGGTGGGAGGAGTGTCTTGTAGAGCCTTCTGAGGTCAGAACTAGTAAGTGCCNGCACCCTCTTTCCATCAAGAGGAGTCTTTCACAAAGCAGGGGACCTGGATGACTCGCTGTGTGGCTGATGGAGGTGGGAGGAGTGTCTTGTAGAGCCTTCTGAGGTCAGAACTAGTAAGTGCCTTCAGAGTCTGTCGCCATGCAAAGCCTCCATGCAGATTCCCATCGTTTTGTAAGACGATGATGCCTTTCTAACAAACACTGAAGCTCTTTCATATAGACTCTCTGTATGTCTCATTGCATTTCTAGGACAAAGCAAGGAGCTGGGATTCTTTGCTTCCATTTCTGGGCTTCCCTCGTGGCTCAGTCTGTAAAGAATCCACCTGCAATGCAGGAGGTGCAGGTTTGATCCTTGAATTGGGATCCCCTGGAGAAGGACATGGCAACCCATTCCAGTATTCTTCCCTGAAGAATCCCATGGACAGAGGAGTCTTGTGGGCCACGGTCCACAGGACAGCCAAGAGTCAGACATGCCTGGAGCAACCTGGCATGCACACACCTTAGCATCATATGGGCTTCCTAGGTGGCCAGTGGTAAAGAATCTGCTTGCCAGTGCAGGAGTCGCCAAAGACGAGAGTTAGATCCCTGGTTCAGGAAGAGCCCCTGGAGCAGGAAATGGCAGCCCACTCCCACATTCTTGCCTGGAAAATTTCATGGACAGAGGAGCCTGGTGGGCTACAGTCCATGGGGTCACAGAGAGTCAGAGATGACTGAGTGACTAAGCACACACACACACACCTTCGCATCATAAATGATGTACAGGAGTTTCAGAGCCGAGAAACAGTAGCTTACTACCTCACCCAGGTATGTAGGGCACATTCAGATTACCAGAGGGTGCCCCAGTCACCTGAAGGGACGTTTGGTATCAGGAAGTGGCTGATTTTATATGAAGTCTCCAGGTCAGGCAGACATCGGAGTCACTGGGACTTCAGATTTCCTAGGCCCTCTCTCTTACGTTTGGTATCAGGAAGTGGCTGATTTTATATGAAGTCTCCAGGTCGGGCAGACATCGGAGTCACTGGGACTTCAGATTTCCTAGGGCCTCTCTCTTGTTTGTACGGTTCTGTTGCTTGGGGAAGAGAGAGCAGAGGTGGTGTGGGAAGAAGGAGATTGCAGCACCCAGAGCCGTGGGCAGTGGTGCCAGTGCCCCTTGTCCAGCCATGCAGGTACCAGAGACTGGAGAGCAGCTGGGCTAACCTGCGGCTGGCAGTGAGCTGGGGAGATCTACGGTTTATCCAGGAGTCATGTAGGGACGTGAGAGTTGCACCATAAAGAAGGCTGAGCCCTGAAGAATTGATGCTTTCAAACCGAGGTGCTGGAGAAAGTCCCTTGGACTGCAAGGAGATATCAACCCTGAATATTCATCTGAAGGACAGATGCTGAAGCTGAAACTCCAGCACTTTGGCCACCTGATGCGAAGAGCCTGCTCATTGGAAAAGACCCAGATGATGGGAAAGATTGAGGGCAGGAGAAGAAGGGGCAACCGAGGATGAGATGGTTGGATGGCATCATCGACTCAGTAAACATGAGTCTGTGCAAACTCTGGGAGACTGTAAAGGGCAGGGAAGCCTGGAGCGCTGCAGTTCACGAGGTTGCAAAGAGTCAGACAGGACTGAGCGACTGAACGTAACATAACATAAAGCTGACAGAATGTCTGAAGGACCTCTCCAGTATCACTTCCATGTAGCGCCATCTGGGTATTGGTCTAGAGAAATGCTCACACCCATTTATAGCTCTGGTTTCTGGAACTGTAAGGATAGAGAGGCTCTTAATAATATAAATCTACAGATGCATCTGCTTGTGAGATGATTAGGGAGTGTCTGCTCTATGCCACCCACCACGTAGGGTCTGAGGATACAATGATGAACCCGGTAAAGAAGAATCTGCCTCCAGGGACTCAGGTATTAATATGTGGGTGCTGTAGAGCATTAGAACCACTTAAAAAAATTTTCTGGCAGAGTGGAAGCAAAGTTGAGGGACTGGTGACTTAACTAGGATGCATCAGGGACATGCATCTCTAAGTGCTGATATAAAGATGGGAGCTCCATAGGCATGAAAGGGGTTGGGGGCGGGGAGCGGTGGAGAGGAAGCAACGTGACCACAAGCCCAGAGGGTTAGAGCAGCCTGGTGCACATGAGAAATCGGGAACCAGAGCAGAGAAGCTTGGGGTCTTCATCAGAGCAGAAGTTTCACCCTCCTTCTCTGCTCATGCATCCTACTTAGGAAGCAGCCTGACCGACTTGGGTTTTCCCCTCTCTTTTTCCCTCTGTCCTCTTCTCTTCTCCTCTGATAATAGCAGTCATCATCACAATCCTGGACAGCAACCAAAGGAAGAGGCAAACACAGATTTCAACACTGTGGGGAGAGTCAGTTCTTGGTTAATTGAGAGCAGACAGCTTCACGAATAGTTTCAGTTTGCTTATGAAGGGCAGGACCCTGGGCATCGGCCTGTTTTTCAAGGACCAATTCATATTTCCTTGTGGGTTTCCAAGGCAGAGAGGGCCTGTGGGGACTGTTGGCATCATTGTCATATGTGAGAGAGAAGGAGGGACCCACAGCATCTTGATAGGAGAGGCGGAGCATGAGGCATGGGTCCTCCAAGGGACCTGGCAGCTGGAGTCCACCGTTTCCAGGAAAAGGCCCTGTGACTGAAGGCACAGGAGCAGCTTTCTTCCAGCCCCCCACCTCCCCAGAACCTCTGGCTTCCACCTGACCAGCCTTGAGCCCCGGTGTGCAAACACTGGTCAGTGTGGGAAAGGCCTAGGGCATCGATCGCTTCCTCCTCGTCACCCCGCTGCCCAGCGTCCGCGCTCCCAGAATGGGTCCCGCTTGTTTGGCTGGAGGAGGCCAGAGCCCTGATGAAGAATGAGAGGAATTCGGCAGCGGTGACAGCGGGGCGGGGGAGGGGGAGGGTCCAGAAAGCGGGGAGGAGAGATCAGCTCACAGACCACCAACCCGTCACCTCGCCTGTGCCCCAGTCTCTGGGGCATTTAGAGTGGCAGAAGGCTTGTCATTCTAAGTGCTTGGTGTTTCAAAAAACGATCTATAGAATATGCTTTTTTTTTCCGAAGAGAAAATATTTTTAAAAAGTATTTTTGAGAGTATTGCTGTACCTCAAGGAGCTAGAACCAATGAAGCAGGGTTGCCTGTAATTAGTCAGAGGCTCCCGTTTGCTCAGCCACTTCCCCCCCTGTATCTCTGTGAACCCCATCAGCCCATCTGAAGCTGTGAAGAGCCCATTGACCCCTAGGCTGGATTCCAGTCCTGAGGTGCTTTTGCATCGTTCCTGACTGTCTCCAACTCGCTATTGCAAGTCAATTATGCTTCAGTTAAAAAAAAAGAACAAAAAAACAAAAGCAAAGCAAAAGGAAAGAAAAAAGGCCCTGAAGAGCACACATGACGGAGGGAAGCGCAGACAGACCCCGAGCACACTCTCACGGTCTCTCCTTGGAGGGCCCCTGGGTGTGGCGTGTGTATAATGCAAGTGCATTCTCAGATTCTTTCCCCTTACAGGTTGTTACGCAATACCGAGTAGAGCTCCCTGTGCCATACCTTAGGTCCTTGTTGGTAATCTATTTTCTACAAAGTCGTGTGCATATGTTAATCCCAACGCCCTTGCTCTCTTTACCTCTGGACACTTCTCCTCTCCTCTGAGCAGTATGCTGGCTAATGTAGATCCTTACCTCTATGGGAGAACACAATCAAACTGGTTATCTCGTGGTCGAATGTCAGCAACTCACCCTGCTCTCAGTAGCAGCTCTGTTAGCCTTTGGAAATGGAATTCTTGAAGACAAAATACACCTTAGTACCCTTTTCCAATAGGGGAGCCCTAGGTGTGATAATATCAGAGGGAAGAAAGTATTTTTGGCTACGGGCCTCTTTCATTTCTCTTCAAATTGTTGTGTACATGCAGTCACCTGCTCTAAATAGCTGGGCTTCCCTGGCAGCTCAGGGAGAAGGAATCTGCCTGCAATGCAGGAGAGGTGGGTTCGATCCTTGGGTCGGGAAGATCCCATGGAGAAGAAGGAAATGGCAACCCACTCCAGTATTCTTGCCTGGGAAATCCCAAGGACAGAGGAGCCTGGAGGGCTGCATGGGGACGCCACAGAGTTGTACATGACTGAGCACCTAAACAACAGTGACAACTCTTGAAAGTGAAGTGAGAGTGAAAGCCGCTCAGTCGTGTCTGACTCTTTGCGACCCCATGGGATATACAGTCCTCAGAATTCTCCATGCCAGAACACTGGAGTGGGTTGCCTTTCTCTTCTCCAAGGGATCCTCCCAACCCAGGGATTAACCCAGGTCTCCCACATTGCAGGCGGGTTCTTTACCATCTGAGCCACAGGGGAAGCCCAAGAATACTGGAGTGGGTAGCCTATCCCTTCTCCAGCAGATCTCCCTGACCCAGGAATCGAACTGGAGTCTCCTGCGTTGCAGGTAGATTCTTTACCAACTGAGCTATCAGAAAAGCCCACAATAACTACAACAACTCTTAATACCTACTTTATTGATGCTCATGTTCTGAGCAACTTATTACATAAACTTCCTTGAAAACACACCAGGATATTTAACAGAATGGCGTCCTCGAGATGACATCTCACTGGTCTAACTCTAAACCCTTGAATATCTTGGAAAGGATATCTCTTTTGGAATGACTTGGAATGCCCATGATGTAAAGCTGCTAAGCTGAAAACCAGTTGAGTTTCCTGGAATCAAATGTGATTTGCCTTCCTGGGGTCTTATTAGCAATCTCCCAGCTCTCTTTGATACAGAATCTCAGGCTATCAGTTCAGTTCAGTTCAGTTCAGTCACTCAGTTGTGTCTGACTCTCTGCGATCCCATGAATTGCAGCCTGCCAAGCCTCCCTGGTGGAGGTTGTCTGGAATGGGGGAGATTTCAGAGCATTTGCAGGCTGATGTCACTGAGACACTGGAGAAAAAAAAGATAATATTAAGAGATGGCTAGACTGATGTGGAGCAAAGGCTCCATGTAGGTAATTCAGGATGGAACCTGGTGCCCCAGCAACACAGTCCATCTCAGAGGGGAGTGGGCTGTGGTCCCCACAGAACACATAATACGTGTTCCTGAAGGATGAGGCAGGTCATACATTTATATGCAGAAGAGGAAGTTCTCTTCTGCCTGCTTCTGTTTTCCCAGTGAATAAAGGATGCATTCAACCCCTGACAGTGAGTGGGTGAAAGCAAGAAGAGAGATGTGACATGTGGCCTTGGAGAGTGGGCTTGGGACT
>SJYV01022365.1:0-13417 GCA_006410875.1 Neotragus pygmaeus
GATGCTCCCCTCACCCCCAGGGGGTAACTTTACTATGGTTGCTTTGAAGCATGACCTTATAAGATCTGGTACAGCTGAAGATGTAACTCGGCTTATTTTCTATAACTATATATACACCTGCTTAAAACAAAATTGGTAATATTCATTAGCGTGCTTTAATAACCTGCTTACATAAAGTGCTTAACAATGTCATGAATATTTCTTGTTGATAAACAAGAATACTTATTATTAAAAAGCCTCCAGCTGAGGCCTCACCTGCGCTTCCTCTCTCTGTACCTCAAGGGGCCTCTGGCCTGATAAAAGGTCACCAGAGGCCTTTGCACACTCCACACCTGAAGGCCCCCCCACTGCCAGTGAAGACGCTGCATGCTTGACCTGTTCCTCTCACTGATTCACTGCCCACCCCCAAATTGTCCTTCTGTCCTTGATTTTGCTCCTGTGACTGAGGGGGAAATGCTAGGGGTTTCCAGTTCTCCTGAAAATGAAAACTACAGGAGGCAGGGACAGGGAGTGAATGGCAGTAGAGAAGGGCCAGGCAAAGCAGGTGGAATCTTTTGTGTTGCTATAAGCTACAGCTGTGGGTGGAGTCAGAAGTGACACGGAGAGAAGGTCACGTGGGACAGAGGCAAGCCCTGTGTTTTCTCCCTGTCCATGTCGAGGTTACTAAGCCCCAAATCTAGCATTTTGGGGTCTCTGAACATCGATGGGCTCCAACCTCAGCTCATCTGTGTCTGGAGCCCAGTAATCTTTTTGGCTGGGAAAGATTCAAGTCCAGGTACAACTTGATTTTTAATTTGCTGAGAAAGATTGAAGGCAAAAGAAGAAAGGGGCAGAGAAGGATGAAATGGTTAGATAGCATCACTGACTCAAAGAACATGAATTTGAACTCTGCAAGATAGAGTGGAGGACAGAGGAACCTGGTGAATTATAGTCCACCAGGCTGTAAAGAGTTGGACGTGAGTTAGAGGCAGAACAACAATCCTTTTGGCTCTCTTGTCAGTTCTGAGTCTCCAGATTGACTTTCCCACATTTTTTCCATTTTCTTAAGCCTCTAATTCCACATATTTTTCACTCTCAGCACACGACTTGAACTCCTATTTCACAGAGGGATTAGGAATCATTAGAGAGCTCTCTCCATTTTCTCGCATCAATTCTATGAACTGGGGACTTCCCTGGTGGTCCAGTGGTTAAGAATCTGCCTTCCGATGCAGGGGACATGGGTTCAATCCCTGATTGAGAAACTAAGATCCCACGTGCTTCAGGGTAACTAAAACCTGGGTGCCACTAGAGAGCCAGTGTGTGGCAACTTACTGAGTCCAAGCACTGAAACAAGGGAACCCCTTTGCACCACAGTGAAGAGCATCATGCTGCACTGAAGCCCCAGCACAGCCAAAATATTAATTAGCTAATGACAAATAAAATTCTATAAATTGAACTGCATTGCTATCTGACTTCCTCTCTTCTTCCTGCTGCAGTGGAAGAGGGGTTCCCATCCCTGCCCCAGGCCAGTCTCTATGCTTTTAAACTCATGCCTTTAACATTACTTGATGACATAATGCTCCCACTCCCAACATCCTCAATACCTTCTACAGTATGTAAATATTCGGAGTCATTTGAAGCATCAGCCCTAAGAAAATGGCCCCATTCAAGTCTTCCTCCAGATGCCACCCCAGCTCTTGTCTCCATCACAGGCAGAGTGAACAACCCTGGCACATGTCTTAAAAATTCAGACTTCTCCTTTGTAAACCACAAGGAAGCTTCTTTTCAAACAAATCTGTTTCTAGATGTAGTTGAATGTGGGCACCTGACCCAACCAAGGGGTGGGAGTTCTACCTTCATTTGTTTGCATGTTAATCTGAGTGTGATTCCATAGTATGGCTATACCACAGTTGTTTTTCCTTTTCTTCTTTTTTTTTTATAATTTGTTTATTTGTTTTTGGTTGCATGGGTCTTCGCTGTTGCCTAGGCTTTTCTCTGGTTGTGAGAGCAGAGGCCACTCTCTAGCTGCAGTGCAGGGGCTTCTCTCGTGGTGGAGCAGGGCGTCCAGGGTGCTCAGGCTTCAGCAGCTGCAGCTCATGGGCTCAGTCGTTGCAGCTCCTGGTCTCTGGAGCACAATCTCAGTGGCATGTGGAATCTTCTCCATCGGGCATCAAACTTGTGTCTCCTGCATTGGCAGGCAAATTCTTTATCACTGAGCCACCAGGGAAGCCCTTTGGTTTCTTTTTTCCTTTTGGTCACACTGCACAGTATATGGGATCTTTGTTCCCCAACCAGGGATTGAACCCATGCCTTTTGCAGTGAAAGCAAGTAGTCTCAACCACAGGACCACCAGGAAAATCTGCATATACCACAGTTGTTGATCCATTCCCCTGTTGATGAACTTTTGGAGTATTGGTCAATTATAAATCAAACTACAGTGAACATTCTTGCACAAGTCTTTGGGAGACATTTGTTTTCATTTCTCTTGAATAAATACTGCAGAATGAAGTGGCTGGATCATGGAGCAGATGCGTGTTTAATTTCATTAAAAACTGCTACACAACTCTCCAAAGAAATGATACCATTTTACAGTCCAAATGTATGAAATTCTATTTGCTTTATGTTCTCATCAACATTGGACACAGCCAGTGTTTGATTTTAATCTTTTCAGAGAGTCTGAAATGCTTTCTCATTGTGGTTTTAATTTGCAATAATTTCCTGATGTCTAATGATGTTGAGCACCTTCTGCATGAGCTTCTTGACTATTTGTCTATCTTCTTTTCTGGAATATTGGTCACGTATCTGACCCTGGAAGGCCATACAAGTGTGTCTTTAGAAGGATATGGTGGTTTAGCTACCCTATCGTGGTGCGTTCATGCTCAGTTGCTTCAGTCGTGTCCGACTCTTTGCAACGCCATGGAGCCCGCCAGGCTCCTCTCTCCGTGGGATTCTCCAGGCAAGAATACTGGAATGGGTTACCGTGTCCTCCTCCAGAGGATCTTCCCAAACCAGGGATCGAACCTGAGTCCCTTATGTTTCTTATATTAGCAGGCGGGTTCTTTACCACTAGTGCTAACTGGGAAGCCCAGCATATAGTGGATTAAACCTCAAGCAAGAAAAACATTCAGCAGCTCAAGCCAGGCACAAAAATATCTTGAGATTAAGCTGAACTTTTTAGTCAAATGTGATCGAAAGGCTCCACTTCTGCCTTCCCCCCAGCTTCTGTTACCAAAGTGCCTTTGCCACGGGTGTTCAGGCAGCCCCTTCATTCCATAGGTTTTGAAGCCATGTAGTAGAGGCCTGGCTATTTCTCTTCTCCTCCCATCTCACTAGGCAGGCTGCAGAGTCCCAGCAATAGCCCTTGCTTGTCCTGCCATATTTCCTTCCTGGAGGAAGAGGCTTTATTTGTTACATCCTGTCCTATAAGCCAATTCTTTCCTATTTCTCCTGAAGCTTCATGGAAAAATAAATGAGCAAATGAATAAATCAACAACCAGCTAACCCATCAGGATGTGAGGACAACCCCATCATAATAACTGGAATCTGTGGGAAGCGTTGCAGTTTACAAGATATTTTCACATATATAATTTATTTTTATCTTCAAAACAAAGTTATAGGGCATCATTATCATGCCCATTTTACAGATGAGGCCAACTAAGGCTCAGAGAGGTTAAAGGAGTGACACATGATAATCAACCTTGGCTGTTCTTAAGGATGGAGCACTGTGGGGCTTCCCTCGTGGCTCAGGGGTAAAAACCCCACCTGCTGACGTAGGTTCAAGTCCTATGCTGGGAAGACCCCACAGGCCGTGGAGCAACTAAGCCAATGAGCCACAACTATTGAGCCTGTGCTCCAGAGCCTGGGAGTTGCACCTACCGAAGCCTGCCCTAGAACCCACACTCCACAACAAGAAAAGGCTCTGCACTGAAAAGCCCATGCACTACAACAAAGAGTAGCCCCCAGTCTCTGAAACTAGTGAAAAGCCCACATAGCAACACAGACCCAGCACAGCCAAGAATAAATAAGTAAATACAATTATTAAAAAAAGCAAAACAAGAAAGAATGGAGGACCATGGCTGGCATCCACAAATGGCAGCACGGTGGAATCAAACCTGTGTCTATAACTACAGACCGGTTCTGGGAGGGAGGTGAGGCGGGGATGAAGAGGGAGAGGGAACCAGAGGAGCTTGCGATGCTGGCCTGCTTTAACTCGCAAGGATGCGACAGGGCTCTTTCCCTGCCAGGTGTGATTTGAGGATTCCCTCAGGGAACACTCACCAATACTGACTTCTGGACACACACAATGCTTCACATCCCAGCATCATTCATCTCCTTCTCCTAACTAGGAGGACATACTCCTTAAGCTTTTCCCTTGAAGTTCTCTCAATGGCAGAGGCACACTGAGGCCATCCTGGGGGAGAGAGTATCTGAGCAGAGTCACAAGAAGGAGCAGAAAGAGAAAGATTTTTAGCTGATGCTCCATCTTAAACATTCATGAAGGTTCTACATTTTTCTCCACAATAAAGGTGTGGATTTTTAAATGTATGTGCTTTACTATAAACATAATACCCCCTTTGCAATGATGTGCGTCACCGCTATGCTCTGGTGTCCTCTAGCACAGCAGTCCCCAACCTTTGGCACCAAGGATGGGTTTCATGGAAGACATTTTTTCCCCAAGGGCTAGGATGGGGTGGGGGGTATGGATGGACTTCAGGATGATTCAAATGCATTACATTTATTGTGCACTTTATTTCTATTGCTATGATATCAGCTCCACCTCAGATCATCAGGCATTAGATCCTGGAGGTGGGGGACCCACCTCAGACTGGATCATTTTTCATTTTGAGAAAACAAAATTTAGATATTAAGAGCCCTGGTTAAAAATTAAATCGTATCTGAAAATGCTATGACTATATACTTTCTGTCATCATGACTACAATTCCGTTATTAGATTAGCCCAAGGAGAAGGAGGAAACTGGGGTCAGAAAGGAGAGAGCCAGCAGGAAAGAAAATTGGAAAATTCAATGGACTTGCTCGAGGCCTCTGACTCTTGTCTCAGACCCAGACATAGTGACAGGCACTATGACAGACTCCGGCCTCCACTGAGCCCCAGACCATGACAGACAGTGACCAGAATCTGGATCGAAGTCTCCTGACAATTATGATCTTTTAAAAGAGAAGCTTGATTTTTTAATTTACTGTATTTGACAGCTATTTACATTATTTGGGAAATTTTGAGCCACTTGATACATGCAGTTTAAAAACGTCATTAACAGTGCTCATACCTGCTCTGAGTCACCCAGCCTGACAGGGAAATCCATAATTATGGCTAAGACTAACAAGGAAGCCAGCAAACGACACTTCTTTTTATGTTGTCTTTGTCCATATGAAAATGGTTGATGAACAGGGTCTTGAATTTAAATTCTGGATTTATATATGATAAAGGTCTTCAGGTGTCTGACTCTTTGTGACTCTATGGACTAGCCCGCCAGGCTCCTCTGTCCATGGAATTTTCCAGGCAAGAATACTGGAGTAGGTTACCATTTCTTCCTCCAGGGGATCTTCCTGACCCAGGGGTTGAAGCCTTGTTTCCTCCATTGGCAGGCAGATTCTTTACCATTGCAACATCTTCTACTATTGACTAATTGCAAGGTAGAGAGGAAAATCAGAGAAAATTCACTTTGAAAGCCACCTTAAACAGGACGAGTTGCATGGCGCTTGTCATTTTGATGAGAACAGAAGTGCAGTCCAAGTTTCCATACCTTTCTCCTCAGTTCAGTTCACTCGCTCAGTCACTCAGTCGTGTCCGACTCTTTGCGACCCCATGGACTGCACCACGTCAGGTTTCCCTGTCCAGCACCCATTCCGTGAGCTTGCTCAAACTCATGTCCATCGAGTTGGTGATGCCATCCAACCATCTCATCCTCTGTCATCCCCTTTTATCTTTCCCAGCTTCGAGATCTTTCCCAAGAGTCAGTTCTCGCATCAGGTGGGCAAAGTACTGGAGTTTCAGCTTCAGCATCAGTCCTTCCAATGAATATTCAGGACTGATTTCCTTCAGGATGGACTGGTTGGATCTCCATGCAGTCCAAGGGACTCTCAAGAGTCTTCTCCAACACCACAGTTCAAAAGCATCAATTCTTTGGTGCTCAGCTTTCTTTATAGTCCAACTCTCACATCCATACATGACTACTGGAAAAACCATAGCCTTGACTAGATGGATCTTTGTTGGCAAAGTAATGTCTCTGCTTTTTAAAATGCCGTCTAGGTTGGTCATACCTTTCCTTCCAAGGAGCAAGTGTCTTTTAATTTCATGGCTGCAGTCACCGTCTGCAGCGATTTTGGAGCCCAAGAAAATAAAGTCTGTCACTGTTTCCATTGTTTCCCCATCTATTTGTCATGAAATTATAGGACTGGATGCCATGATCTTAGTTTTCTGAATGTTGAGTGTTACGCCAGCTTTTTCACTCTCTTCTTTCACTTTCAATAAGAGGCTCTTTAGTTCTTCTTCTCTTTCTGACATAAGGGTGATGTCATTTGCATATCTGAGGTTATTGCTATTTCTCCCGGCAATCTTGATTCCAGCTTGTGCTTCATCCAGTCTGGCATTTCGCATGATGTACTCTGCATAGAAGTTAAATAAGCAGGGTGACAATATACAGTCTTGATGTACTCCTTTTCCTATTTGGAACCAGTCTGTTGTTCCATGTCCAGTTCTAACTGTTGCTTCTTAATCTGCATACAGATTTCTCAGGAGGCAGGTAAGGTGGGCTTGTATTCCCATCTCTTTAAGAAATTTCCAGTTTGTTGTGATCCACACAGTCAAAAGCCCACAAGATGGCGGAGTAAAAGGACGTGTGCTTATCTTCTCCTGCAAGAACTCCAAAATTACAACTTACTTTCTCCTCAACCTCCCATGTTTATTCCCTCTCCTAGACCCAGACTCACTTGACTCACCAACTCCAGAAGATGGTGGAAGCCAGAGGACATCTCATTGGTCATCTTGTTTCATCCAACTTTTCGACTCTGTAAACGGGAAAGTAGAGTCTCCACTGTTGGCTACCTTCAGCTGGTTAGTGGAGTATTGGAGACTGGTAGCTGGGTCTCTAGACATCCAGGCTGGGGATCTTTCTGCCAGAAGCTACCAGAGAATTGCTACCTTGTGAAGTTTGAAAGGCAGACAACTGATTGGAAGAGGCATGAGATCAGGGGACTGGTCATAGAGTTCCATTTGCACAGCAAGGACATTGCATGCATGTAGAGTGTATTTTTATTTTGGAAAGCCTGGGGACTGAGGGAGATTATAGCAGGTGACAAGCCCCTTCTGGCAGCATGAACACAACTCATGTGCAGAGCCATTTTTGGCATCCCTAGGAAGAGATGGAGAATCATTCAGTAAATTCAGTAAATTCCTTTCAAAATATCAAGTTACTAAGATCATCCAAAAATTACTAAGAAGCTCCAATACTTTTGTTACTTGATGTGAAGAGCTGACTCATTGAAAAAGACCCTGATGCTGGGCTTTCCCTCCTTGAGGGAGGAGAAGGGGACAACAGAGGATGAGATAGTTGGGTGGCATCACTGACTCAGTGAACATGAGTTTGGGCAGATTCCTGGAGATAGCAGACGACAGGGAAGCCTGGCGTGCTGCAGTTCACAGGGTCACAGAGTCGGATACGACTGAGTGACTGAACCACAACTAAGATCCTCATATGATAGCACTTGGGTTTAATCATCCATTGGGTCAGTAGATTGCAATGGTAAGAATCAGGCGTTAGGACTTCCATGGTGGAACAGTGAATAAGGATCGGCCTGCCAGTGCCGAGTACACGGGTTTGATCCATGGTCTGGAAAGATTTCACATGCTGCAGAGCAGCTCAGCCCAGGTGCCACAACTACTGAAGCCTGTGCTCCTAAAGCCTGTGCTCTGCAACGAGAGAAGCCACAACAATGAGAAGCCCGCGCCCCACAACAGAGAGTAGCCCCCACTTGCCACAACTAGAGACAGCCTGTGCAGCAATGAAGACCTAGCACAACCAAAAATAAATAAATGAATGAATTAAAAAAAGAATTAGGTTTTAGGGAATGTACATTGGTGCAGCTGCTATGGACAACAGTATGGAGGTTCCTCAAAAAACTAAAAATAGAGTTGCCATATGATCCAGCAATTCCACTTCTGGAGATATAGCCAGAGAAAACTATAATTTGAAAAGATACATGCACCCCAGGGTTCATAGTAGCACTGTTTACAATAGCCATGACATGTAGACAACCTAAATGTCCACTGACAGATGAATGGAAAAGAAGATGTGGTACATACATACAATGGAATACTACTCAGCCACAAAAAGAATGAAATAATGCCACGTGCAGAAACACAGATGAACCTAGAGATTATCAAACTAAGTGAAGTCAGATGGAGAAAGACAAATCATCATATATCACTTATGGATAGAATCTAAAACATGACACAGGGAATTCCCTGGGTGGTCCAGAGGTTAGGATTCCAAGCTTTCACTTCTGAGGGTGTGGGTCCAATCCCTGGTTGGGGAACTAAGATCCCACAAGCTGTACAGCCAAAAGTAATAAAAATAATAAAATAAATGACACAAATTTACCTATGAAACAGAAAGAGACTTCACAGACATAGAAAGCAGACTTGTGGTTGCCAAGCAGGCAGTAGGGAGTTTGGGGTTAGCAGATACAAACTATTATATGCAAAATGGGTAAACAACAAGGTCCTACTGTATGGAACAAGGGATTATATTCAGTTTCCTGTGATAAATCATAATGAGAAAGAATATGAAAAAGAATGTATATGTGTATAACAGAATCATTTTACTATATGACAGAATTAACATGACAGTATAAATCAACTATACTTCAATAAAATAATTTTTTTAAAAAAGAATTGGCTTTAGAGTGTAACCAATCTGGGCTCAGGCCTAGGCTGTACCCCTTACTACTATTCTACTAGGCTTGCTGTACAAGCTCAATGCATGTTGGCTGCAGTTGCTGTTGATGGAAAAGAGGTACAGTGACAAGTGGACACTGAGGGTAAAGTTGACTCATACTCATTTGTATTTAAAAAGTAGAACAGCATCTTCTTGAATGATTGGTAAATATCTATGACTGGAATTACTCAGACCACAGATAATGCTTTGTGTGCAAACTGGTTGATTTGAGCCTGTTAGGGTAAATCACTCTCTGGGATCATTGGACCATGGTGCCAGTACCTCTGATGCAGTAGAAGAATGTGGATTTTGGAATTTTACAGTCCTGGGTTCACATCCCAGCTTTGCCATGTCCTACATGTGTAACCTTTGATAAGTTGCTTAACTTCTCTGAGTCTCATTTTCCTCATCTCTAAAATAAAGGATAATACCTACCTCACAAGGTCGTCGGAAGAATCAAATGATACAATGTCCACAGCAACCTAAGGGACTGCTGCTGCTGCTGCTGCTAAGTCGCTTCAGTCCTAATGGACAAAGGGTGTCACATAAATGCTCATTTGTAGTCTCATAACTTGGGCAAAGCTTCATAATCCACATGAGTTTGAAAGCCATTTTTTAAACTGCAGAGGGCTTGGACATTAAGACCTTCATACCTGGGAGGACTGGAGGCCCCTTCTCTGAAAACAGGGAGAAGAATAAACTCAGCTCCACATTCAACAGTCCTTTCTGTGTTTTATGATTTCTTTTATTCTCTAGAGACAGCTTCCATCTCTACCCAGTATCTCTTACCTTCTCCACTTGTTCTTCTCCCTTTCTTGATCTTTCTGCTTACTCTTAGCTGGTAAGCCCCACAGAAGCCCTGGCACTGGGAAGGGTATGAGCTGGTGCCACTGGTGGTAGCCCACGCACCCCCGAGGGCCACCTGGGAGCAGCTGGACCCACGCCAAACCACTTTGTAAAGAGTGGCCCTGACCGCGACATTGACAGTAGTGGTCGAGCAGGGCCTGCACGAGTCATTTTCATGATGGCTGAGGCAGGAGCATCATCAGTCAGGATAGCCCCACCCTTCTTCCCTGGAATGCAAGGCTGGAGGCCATGTGAAGGGCAGACTATTCTACAAACCAGAGATGGATCCCGGCAGCAGCTAGTGCAGTGGGCTGAACAGAGATCTGCTTTTCCCAGAAGGTGTGGTTGCTCACTGCCAGGGAGCCTGGAAGATGCTAGACTCAGGGCCTCTGTCTTCCCTGTCTCCTGCCCAGTCACCTTCACACCTCTGTTCACCTGGGGGATGAATGAAAGAATATGTACAGTCTTAGAAACTTCTCACACTGGTGGCAAGACCTGTGTCAGACTCTCCTCCCCTCTGGGAAATGTACTTTGCCCAGGACTTCCCTGGTGGTCCATTGGTTAAGAATCTGCCTTCCAAGGCAGGGGATGTGGATACCATCCCTGATCAGGGAACTAAGATCCCACAAACTATGGGGCAACTAAGCCCCTGTACTAAAACTAGAGGCCTGAGTGCCACAACAAAGACCAAGTGCAGACAGACACACAAAAAGAACATCCCTTCCACTTCCTGTTTCTGGAACTGCACAATGGGCTCCATCTCTTCCTACAAATCATTATGAAAAGAGTCTATCCTTGAAGAAATGTTCATCCCTGGCCAAATTTTATTTTCGCATTTCTTCAGAAGTTTGGGAAACCAGTACCCATGTTTCTAGTCCCTGGCTTTTCACTGACATTTCAGGAGCAGGCAGAAACTCTTAGATTTGCTTGTCAGAGGCAGAATTGGAGCGAAGAGCCAAAAGGACCATGTGACTGTGGAATGAAGAACAAAGAGCAGAAGGCTTAGCATTTCAGGTAAACAATCCAAGAGTGGCAGCTGCTAGCATTTCCTATTTATCTTTTTAAGGCTAATTATCTGTTTCTTGTTCTCACATTCAGAAGATGTTTGCCTAGCACAACTTTAGAAACCCAGAAACAGTCCACCAAATATATACCTCCAGTACAACTTGAGGGTTCATTAGATTAATTGATTAATAGTGGTTAATATATGCTTTTAAATCCTTTTATTAAAAGGGCCACCTAAGCCCCGAGTACAATTATAATCAGGCCTAATGAGGTCAGTGGTTTATAGAGAGGGCTTTAAAGCATATATAAACTCCCAGATTGGAGGTACAGGATGAAGGTGAGAGAGGCAGGCAAGTATGTATGTTGGTGTTTAAAAGTTCCTCCACAGCACAAGAGTTGCACTGAAGGCAGTGGATTGAAACCAGGAAGACGGAAATTTGCTAATGGATTTTCAAACTTAAACAAACCTGTTATAGGACCAAGGCCACCACTGTGTAAAGTCCTGACAGGTTGCTGCTAAGTTCAGAAGAACTTCTCAAAGAGAGACAAGAGATTTTCCTCTGCAAAGTCCCAAACCAGGTTAGTCCTAGCTTTATTGTGTTTTTTGTTTTTTAATCAGAGTATAATTGCTTTACAATCTTGTGTTAGTTTCTGCTGTACAGTGAAGTATATCAGCTATAAGTATACATATATCCCCTCCCTATTAAGCATCCCTCCCCAACTACCCCCANTGCCCGCGCGGTCCGGGACCCCGGCCGGCGGAGGAATGCGATCGGGCGAGGCTGGGAACCCGGTCTCGCGCTGCGGGGAGGCCCCGAAAGGCAAGGGGTGAGGCTGGATCGTTTATCACAGCGGTTTTGTCCCTGCCGCGATCGCCTGTGAAGAGAGCGGGGGGTAGAGGTGGGGTTGCCCCAGATCGCTTCCTCTCGGTCCGAGGACGGGAACAGCCTCGGGGATGCACCCCGGTTTGACGGTGACTTTTTGTTTTTCTTCAGTTTTGACAAGGAAACTGTGAAGCGAAAGAACTAAACAGGAAGGCGGGCCCGTTTTTTAGGAGAGTCAAGTGCGAAAGCAGAAGCTTCAAGTGTTTAACTCCCCAGGCAGGGCGGGACTGGTGGTCTGTTCCCTTCATGCCCCGTCACGCTGAGTGACAGACGGTGANAAGAACTAAACAGGAAGGCGGGCCCGTTTTTTAGGAGAGTCAAGTGCGAAAGCAGAAGCTTCAAGTGTTTAACTCCCCAGGCAGGGCGGGACTGGTGGTCTGTTCCCTTCATCCCCCGTCACGCTGAGTGACAGACGGTAATGTAGACGCGGCTGATTTCTGATAGGAATATCCAGTTCTATAGTAAGTAGCAAGCAGAAGGCCTTAGTCTATTTACCATTTTTAGAATATGGTTCTAAATTGAAAGGCTTAGAGGCAAAAAAAAAAAAAACATCCAGACCTCCACTTCCCCAATCTCAAAACAAGAATTTTAAAAGAGGGCTTCGGGCTTTATAAAATCCCAGAACCTACAGTTCAGGCAGCAGACACACATCGTCTTCATCCTGGAGCTAGGCTCCAAAAGTCTGTTTCCCAAGGGAGAGAGAAGGAAGATGGGGGAAAGGCCTGACTGTGTTGACGTCGGGCCAGCAAACTCCTTATGAATAGAAATGTAGTAATCTTGAGTCATCTGGCTATGAAAGTAATGAGTTTGTGAGCATGTGACAATGCTGTTTGGTTTAAAGGAAGTTTTAGGGAGTTTATGTTTTATTAATAGACTTTTATCTAAAAACAAAAACTAGCCCCCTGCCTTCCTTAAATTGTGAGGAGGAACACTTCGATCTGTTCTGCTCTGCACTGAGCACATTATAGGGTCTTGATAAACGGCGACTGATAAGACAGGAAATCGACCCAAGGGGGGAGCAGAGGAGGGTGGGGAAATCCTTAAGAAAGTTAAACTGATGAGTTAAACTGGATGTTGGGTCCTGGTGCCTCTAACCAGACGTTACTGACAGCACCAAGTGTGGCCTCAGACAGAAGGTTCGAGTTTTGCCACTACATCAGGTTACTTGGGGAGAAAGGTAGCAGCAGGTTTGAATGAAAAGTCTAAAGCCACCAATCAAAACACTGAGGGGTTGTACCTGTCAGTCAACAGCGATGAAGTCGTCAATAACTGGATGGACTTTGACAACTGTGCCTCTCTGGCTAGCCTAGTAATCCTTTTATTCACTCTGACAATGTTGTGTGTGTGTGAATGTTTATATATATATATATATATGTATATACATATATATAATTCATATTCTATTTTACCTTCCCAGTATTTAGTATCATTCACTTTTTAAAAGATCAACTTCTATTTGAATAAATTATGGTATATGTAGTCTATGGTATAGTAGGTAAACATTTTAAAAAATGAAATAGATCAATATGTGTGGATATGTAAATATGTCTTGGGTTAGTGAAAAAAACTCTATTTACCATTAACCCATTTTCATAGTTATAAGAAAATATAGACAGCTGCGAGAGCCGGGCCAGCGCACTAAGCGTGGCCGAGAGGAGCTACCCCACGTCCGAGGTCAGGGGCTAGTGGAGGTGATGGAATTCCAGTTGAGCTCTTTCAAATCCTGAAAGATGATGCTGTGAAAGTGCT
>SJYV01022366.1:0-29271 GCA_006410875.1 Neotragus pygmaeus
CAAAACCTGAGAACGCAGGCACCACTTGGAAGAGCTAAAGAGAATATGGTCTTGGGTTTAATATGTCATTCACCTCTTTGTTCATTATTCATGCATATTTCAACTAGGATTTCTTTTTTATGGGTTTAATTTTTAATCAGGAGCTAATTAAGGTTATGACACTGTAGGTGACGTGATCATGACTAGATATTTGATCTTAAGGAGTTACTGTTAAACTTTTTAAGTGTTGTATTTTCTTTTTTAAAATGTATTTATTTTTAATTGAAGATAATTGCTTTATAATACTGTGTTTGTTTCTGCCATATATCCACATGAATCAGCCATAGGTACCCTCTCTCTTGAACCTCCCTCTAGCCTCCCACCCCATCAGACACCTCTGAGTTATGACAGAGCACCAGATTTGAACTCCCTGTATCATATAGTAAATGTCCATCGGCTATCTAATTTCACCTATGGTGATGTATGTTTCAATACTACTCTCTCAATTTGTCCCATTTCCCCCTATTTGTCACAAGTTCTCTATGTCTGCATCTCTACTGCAGCCCTGCAGATAGGTAGTTCAGTACCATCTTTTTAGATCTTCCCTGGTGGCTCAGAGGTTAAGGTGTCTACCTCCAATGAGGGAGACCGGGGTTCGATCCCTGGGTCGGGAAGATCCCCTGGAGAAGGAAACGGCAATCCACTCCAGTATTCTTGCCTGGAGAATCCCATGGACAGAGAAGCCTAATAGGTTACAGTCCACGGGGTCGCAAGGAGTTGGACATGACTGAGCGACTTCACCTTATGTATGTGTTAAAATATACCTGTCTTTCTCTTTCTGACACACTGCACTCTGTAAAATAAATTCTAGGGTTCTCCACCTTATTAGAACTGAGTCAGATGTGTTCCTTTTGAGGCTGAGTAATATTCCATTGTGTGTACACACCATGACTTCTTTATCCATCCCTCTACCAGTGGACATTTAGGTTGATTCTGTGTCGTCACTACTGTAAATAGTGCTGTGATGAACAATGGGGTGCATGTGTCCTTTTCAATTATGGTTTCTTCAGGGTATATGCCCAGTAGTGGAACTGTTGGGTCATGAAATAGTTATATTCCTAGTTTTTTAAGGACTCTCCATACTGTTCTCTGTAGTGGCTGTATCAATTTGCATTTCCACCAACAGTGCAAGAGGGTTCCCTTTTCTCCACACCTTCCTTAGCATTTATTATTTGTAGATTTTTTTGATGATGGCCATTTGGATCAGTGTGGGTGATACCTCATTGCAGTTTTGTTTTGCATTTCTCTAATAATAAGCAATGTTCTGCATTTTTTCATGTGTTTATTGGGTGGACATCCATACATCTCCTTGGAAAAATGTCTGTTTAGGTCTGCCAACTATTTGATTGGGTTGCTTGTTTTTCTGGTATAGAGCTGAATGAGCTATTTTCATGTTTTGGAGATTAATCCTTTGTCAGATGTTTTGCTTGCTATTATTTTCTCCCTTTGGTGAAGGAAGTGGCAACCCAGTCCAGTGTTCTTGCCTGGAGAATCCCATGGACAGAGGGGCCTGGTGGGCTACAGTCTATGGGGTTGCAAACAGTCAGACATAACTAAGCAACTAACACACATTTTCTCCCATTCTGTAGGTTTCACCTTGTTTATAGTTTCCTTCATTGTGCAAAAGCTTTTAAGTTTAATTAGGCCAGTTTTTTTTTTTTTTTGAACAAACAAAATTTGTTCATTTTTGTTTTTATTTCCTTTACTCTAGGAGGCAGGTCATAGAGATCTCTCTGTGACTTATATCAAAGAGTGTTCTGCCCATGTTTTCCTCTAAGAGTTTTATAATTTCTGGCCCTACATTTAGGTCTTTAGTCCATTTTGAGTTTATTAGGCTGGTAGGGAGTGTTCTAATTTTATTCTTTCACACATAGTGGTCCAGTTTTCCTAGCACTGCTTACTGAAGAGACTATGTTTTCTCCATTGTATATTCTTGCATCTTTCGTCAAAGATAAGGTGCCCACCGGTGCATGGGTTTCTCTGTGCACTCTCTATCTTGTTCCACTGGCCGATTATTTCTGTTTTTGTGCTCATGTCATGCTGTCTTCGTGACTGTAAGTTTGCAGTCTCGTCTGAAGTCAAGGAGGTTGATTCCTCCAGCTCCATCCTTCTTTCTCAAGATTGCTTTGGCTATTCGGTGTTTTTTGTGTTTCCATACAAATTGTGAAATTTTTTGTCCCAGTTCTGTGAAAATTACCATTGGTAGTTTGACAGGGATTGCATTGAATCTGTTGATTGCTTTGGGTAATACATTCATTTTTACAATATTGATTCTTCCAGCCCAGGAACATGCGCTCTCTCTCTCCATCTGTTTGCATAATCTTTGATTTCTTTTATCAGTGTCTTATAGTTTTCTGTATACAGGTCTTTCGTCACTTTAGGTAGGTTTATTCCTTGATATTTTATTATTTTTGTTGCAGTGGTGAATGGGATTGTTTCCTTAATTTCTCTTTCTGATTTTTCCATTGTCAGTGTATAAGAATGCAAGGAATTTTTGTGTATTAATTTTATATTCTACAACATTGCTATATTCATCGATTAGCTTCAGTAATTTTCTAGTGGGATCTTTAGGGTTTTCTATGTATAGTATCATGTTATCTGCAAACAGTGAGAGTTTTGCTTATTTTCCAGTCTGAATTCCTTTTATTTCTTTTTTTCTTTTCTGATTGCTTTAGCTAAGACCTCCAAAACTATTTTGAATAATCATGGCAAGAGTGGGCATCATTGTCTTATTCCTGATCTTAGAGGAAAAGCTTTCAGTTTTTCACTGTTGAGAATAATGTTTGCTGTGGGTTTGTAATATATGTCCGTTATTATGTTAAGGTATGTTCTTTCTATGCCCGTTTTCTGGAGGGTTTTTTTTTAAATCATAAATGGGTGTTGAATTTTGTCAGAAGCTTTCTTTGTATCTATTGAGATGATTATATAATGTTTATCTTTCAATTTGTTAATATAGTGTATCACACTGATTGATTTGTGTATACTATTGAATTCTTGCATCCCTGGGATAAGGATCCACTTGATCACAATGTATGATCCTTTTAATGTATTTTTTGATTCTGTTTGCTAAAATTTGGGTGAGGATTTTTGCATCTATGTTTATCAGTGATATTGGCCTGCTGTTTATTTTTTTGTGGTATTCTATCTGGTTTTGGTATCAGGGTGACGGTGGCTGGTGGAAAGGTTTTCAATCCTCTTCCTCAGCCACTCTGCCTCTGGGACTCAGTTGTGGTTTTATCGCCATCTCTGCGTGTGGGTCATCTGCAGGAGTCTGCCCTGAGACTGGCTCAGCTGACTCAGTGGCACAGCTGCTTGGATCCTGGGGATTCTGGAAGTGCCAGGTGTGCAAGGGTGCAGGCGGTCATGGGCACAGGTGAGATGGCACTATTAGGGCTTCTTCCCAGCTTCTGGCCGCTTTGCCCCAGTGAGGACCAGGCATGGAGGTGGTGCAGCTGCCTGGGTCATGGGAAACCCAGCAGCACCACGTGTGCAGGGGAGCTGGCGGCCGCAGGCCCAGCAGATATGGTGCCCGTAGAGTCCTCTTCCAGTTTCTGGCAGCTGGCGTTCAAGGGCTTGTCTGGCCAGTCCTTTTTTGTTGCTTGGCACAGCAGGTGCTCAAAGAGTGCCCCTGGCTGATGTCCTTATCTGTTGGTCAGCTTATCAGGCTCTGAAAGGCCACCCTCCCTGGGACTGTCTTCTGTTGGAGAGCTGCTGGCCCCTGCAGGTGGGGAGAAAGAGAGGCTATAGTGACGGCCCCACCGCCTTCGCCTTCGGTGACTCTGCAGTGTTACCTTGCCTCCTTGGCGGCCCAGCTCTCCTCCAAGGGCCTTTCCTGCTGTGACCTCCCCCTCACATCCCCTGGGGCCATCTCTCCACAGTCAACAGCAGTCCACACCCTGATTGCCCTCCAATCCTCATGTTCCAGCTCCCAGCCATAGCAAGTACCAGAGGACCTGCATCCCTGTCCGGGGTGTGAAGCTGCTGTGTGGATTGTCTATGCAGATCTCACCTCATTCAGACGGTCACAGATCAGCTCCTTCCCTCTCCAACGGCCTCAGATGCCTCTGCTCTGTCCCAAACTACTGCTCCTATGTGGGGATCTTATCCCTGCTTTCAGTTCCTCCACCCCTTGGGAGCAGGTCCAGTCTCACTCTCCCCTCTTTTTCCCTTCCTCCTTTCACCCTCCCAAGTTTTGTGTGGATCTGTATATTCCTTTTTGGTGGTCAGGGATAGTGCCAGCTCTCAGCTGGCTTTCTGTGAGATCCTCTGCATCTGAAGATGTATTCTTGATTCATCTATGAAGACAGAAGTATTCCACATCCACCTACTCCTCTGCCATCTTGTCATCTCTCCATTAGTCATATATTTTTGAACCCCCTATTATGCACCAGGGATCCCGTAGTGGACAGGAACAGATAGATGCTTATTCCCTGGGAACTAAAGGAGTGAAACAATTGCATAAATAAACTTAAAATTATAATTACTACTGGGACTTCCTTGGTGATCCAGTGGTTAAGAATCCACCTTCTAATGCAGGCAATCCCTAGTAAGGGAACTAAGATCCCATAAGCTGATAAGGAGCTAAGTCTGCCCTCCTCAATCAGTGATCCCAGGTTCCACAGTTAAGACCCGACATAGCCAGAAATAAAATAATTAAATAAATGATTTAAAAATATAATTAGTTTTCAGGAAGGAAACCACATGGAAATATATAAACTTAGAGCTGACCTAGTCTAAAAAGCCAGGAAGTCTTTCCAGTGGAAGAAAGGGTAACATTTAACTCAGAGAAGAAGCTCATAGTAGACCCTCCTTAAATGCACAAAGATGTTTATTGCCACCTTGTGAATAGTAGAAAAATAAAAGAATGTTACAGCAAGTCTCCTACATAAGAACCAGTTCCATCCTGAGACTGCATTTGTAAGTCCAATTTGTTCATTAAGTCCAACAAAGTTAGCCAGGTACCCAACGAACACTGGAGAAGGCAATGGCACCCCGTTTCAGTACTCTTGCCTGGAAAATGCCACGGACAGAGGAGCTGGTGGGCTGCAGTCCATGGGGTCACTAAGAGTCGGACACGACTGAGCAACTTCCCTTTCACTTTTCACTTTCATGCATTGGAGAAGGAAATGGCAACCCACTCCAGTGTTCTTGCCTGGAGAATCCCAGGGATGGGGGAGCCTGGTGGGCTGCCGTCTCTGGGGTCGCACAGAGTGGGCCACGACTGAAGCGACTTAGCAGCAGCAGCAGCAGCAACGAACACAGTCGGCTATGTAGTACTGTACTGTAAAAAATTTATAATACTTTTCACATAAGTAATACATAAAAACTAACACAAAAGTGAAGAAAACATTTTTAATCTTATAGCACAAAGTGCAGTAGCACAACAGCTGGCATCTAAGGGCTGGCGTTGCGTGAACAGGCAGGAAGAGTTACCGGAGGAGGGAGATCTTGGAGCTGAAGGATCGTCGGCAACTGGAGGCAGAGGGCACGCTGCTTTCCACTCAGTCTTACGGCATCTTTGAAAATTTGCAGCTTTAAGGTTCATATGTAGGAGACTTACTCTATAAGGTTGCACACTTTTGGCAGAGAAGTAATACAGAGATGAAGTCTTTTGAATTTTAAGAAGCCCACACTTGTCAAAGCTAGAATTAGACACTGTAAGAATAGGGATGGGTGGTGAGCGATAGCAAGCCTGCAGAGGGGCAGAAGGGAACACAGGAAACGGGGCAGGCATCGCAGGACAGAGATCCATAGAGCAGATGTGGGCAAAGGGATGAAGGGCAAATAAACATGATATGTCTTGGAGACAGGGATACAGGATCGCAGATAGTCCCAGATTAAACCTTCCAGAAGAGGCAGTTTGCTCTTGTTTTCACATTCCTTGCCCCCTCATTGCTTTAATTGCAAAAGTACAAGCTACACCTCAGACCTCAACTGCCCTCTGTGAAATCCACTCCAGGTAGGAATGACCTTGAGACCACCTAGAACAATCACTACTGATGTATCTCTAAATAATTCACACAACATAGGAGAGTGATGAATGTTAGTGATTATGTTAATAACACTGGTGATCGTGGCTGCTGCGTATTGCCACTCTAAACTGCCTTAGGAGACTCACACTCATCCATAAGAATGATAAAATAGCTAATGACATTTCAGAAGTGAAGCCTTTGCAAAGATATTTAAACTGGACAATTTTCATACATCTTAGCAAATAGTGTTTCTCACTAATGAAAATTTTTTAAAAAAGTAGGTACAATATCAGTACATTTCATTAAATATCTTCTGTTAGCATCACTACATGTTCTGTCCCTCTATTTAATTGCATGATTATGTATTATACTAGTAAATACTGGAAAGATTTTTAAAGTTATGTGTGGAGGTCATAAAAAATGTAAGCAAGCTATTTGTTCTGCCCAAATTGAAGAGAAAATGCATTTGTGAGAAGGTAGGACCTAATGGGCTATTTAAAAATATAAGATGGGTTTCTGCATTTTAATTACCATTTTGTTTCTCTTGACCCAGAGAGATGGTATGGGGAGGGAGGTGGGAAGGGGGTTCAGGATCGGGAACACGTGTACACCCGTGGCAGATTCATGTTGCTGTATGGCAAAACCAATACAGTATTGTAAAGTAAAATATAAATAAATAAATAAAAACAATGATTAATCCACACATGCACCTACTTATATATAACTGCATTTTTTCCATATCTCTTTTCACGAAGACTCATAGCATTGTTTTGGACTTTAAATTGTATTTAAAATTATTCCATCTTTACACACACATGAACATACACAGACACACACACATACACACACACACACACACATCAAAGATTCAGATAAAGAGCTGATTTCTAGGCATACCTACTATGAATAATTAACTTTCCACCCTCTGCTCTAACTAGCGTCTGGTATGATGCCTTTCCTACAGAAAGTTCTCAATAAATATGTGTTGAATTAACGACACCTTATGAAACAAATTAAATGTGGAACATAAATAAAATGTTCATTTCAATGATTTCCACAGTCATTATACATGAAATGTCAAAAGACAATTAAATTCATGTGATTATTCATCCAACAGTACTTTTTGCCCAACACTGATAGGAATTTTCCTTCTTAATTTTCCCCAAAGTACTGGGGGAAAATGTTATTGATAAGCACAATTAGTTTTTTATTGTCAGATGTGACATTCTTTCTGTATCAATGGCTTTATCTGCCTGGAAGGCATTGCCTTAAAGTGCACTAAAATGTTTATTTTAAAGCTCTTGAAAGGACCAGAAGCTTAGTGCTCCTTTGTTCTATAAATAATGTCTGAAATATAGTAATTCATTGAAATTGCTTCTTATCACTTCTAAGACATTTTGAAGGGACACAGGTTTGTTAAAAGCAAAATAAAGAGAAAAAATAGTCGCTGAGAATATAAATTTTCTTATTTTCCAATAAACTTTAGTTGTTTTTTTATCTTCTATGATTTCTCTCTCATTTTTCTGCATACTACTGTGCATCTATATATTACTCTGTCATTCTATTTCATTATAGTTTGTCTTCTCAATTAAATTATAGGTACTTTGAGGGTCAGAAAAAACACCTCATACTGTTTTGAAAAGCCTTGTGTATGTGAACTCAATCTGGGCGACAGATCAAGCTCTGTTGAATGAAGTTTGCCAGTGCCACTATTTTGTTCTTGGACCTCAGCCTAAATTTTGGGGAATGGGGTAAAGATGGACTCACTGTTTGATCAATAAATATTGTCTTTGGAGCCTCTTAGTCATAAATACCATCTTCTCACTCATTTTGTAAAGTATAAAATTATTTGTAAAATCCTACTTTTAGTTCCTGGTTTCAATCTATGCTGCTGTTTTAAAAAATAAAGGTTAGAACATACTAAGCAGAGTTTTCACAGGAAAGACTAAGGTTTTTGTGTTTTTCCCACACTGTCTGGATCTTGTTCCTTACCACTGTTCTTTCTATCCTTTGCCATTTCCTTTTCACAATGTCTATAGATTTAAAGAGGTCCCCGTTATCTCAGAAGTATATTTCACTTGACCCTGCTCCTGCAAAGTAGGAAGACTACTTTTCACGTACATGGCTAGTTTATTTCTTTTCTTTTCCCCACTGACAACTTTTAGCTGCTCTGGTTATTTCTTATTTCATTACTTTAAACTTCCACACCCGCTCCGACCCCGCATGATACTGATTTTCAGTCTCACTGGTTGTCAAACTGGTTTCCTTTCTGTTGTCACTGCTGCCACCCTTTTTAGACCACAGCTGGCCCAACTGCTCTTTCTTACACTCTAGAATTTATCTAGATGGGAAACAACTATGAGATCAGTCATTATTTCACCTTCAGTAGATACTAGGTCTGTGCTTTGCAGCTTTACAATCAGGAATCTTCACAATCCGAGCCCAAGTGTAACAACAGTGGCCACTTATTATCACACATCAGTGCCCAGATAAGAGTTTTACAAGTACTGTTCCTAATTCATAATTCTTACAACAGTTCTAGGCAGTAAATAACTATGATCGCATTCTGCAGGTGAGGAAATATCTGTAAACCTTATTCCTAAACTTACCTTCCAACGCAGTCCTGCCACAAGCATGGCCGGCCGTGTGTGGCCGCTTCTCTGCAGGGCCCCAGAACTCAGTTTTACTTTCTTGCCTCTAACCTTTCCTCTGTGATCTCAGCACCTAGTTGTATGTCAGTTTCCATCTTCTGTCAAGTTTGCTTATCAGTCAGGACTCAATTCAAATTCCAACATTTCTGTGAAATTCTGCTTGCATTCCCCAATGATCTAAGCAGTTAATCATTTCTTCCTCTTGCCCAAGAAGCACCCGGAGCTTTCCATTTAAAGGTCCTCTCGCTGGCTCATGCTAGTTCTGTTTGCTGTACTTGTATCCTGTCTCCTCATCTAGCTTGCAGGCTCCTTAAGGTGTCATGTCAATTTGATACAGTCTCTCAACCCATTAAAGATGGAAAGCCCTTAGTATAGGGCCTTTAAGAGATTCTTCCTCTCTACTTAGAGTTCCCTCTCTTTTATTGTTTTGAATAATTAACATCTTAGTAGATATCCTTCTTTGCGATTTCACTTGTTTATGTATGAATGCATATCTTCATAAAATTCAACTTCCCATGGGCCCTTTTGTTTAGCCTAAATACTCTTGTTTTTAAAATAAGATAAGCATATATTTATTAACATAGTTTCAGGTGCTTATATTTGAGAAGGAAACGGCAACCCATTCCAGTATTCTTGTCTGGAGAATCCCATGGACAGAGGAGCCTAGCAGGCTACAGTCCATGGGGTCACAAGAATCAGACATAATTTAGGGACTAAACCAGCTGCTCACAGTAAATGAAAATCCACACAGAGAACAAGGATTGAGTGAGTCAGAAGATTGCATGTGAAAAATGAAAAGCAGAATTGCAGAAATATTAAAAGGTGAAACATGGGAATTGGCAGAAGGAGAAGAAAGAAGTTAAATGTGTAAAGCAAGAATATTCTCCACTTGCTGTTAAAGAAAAGAGACTACAGATCACAAATAGCACAATCTGGAAGCTTAGCTTTGCGATGTGGTGGGGACTTAACTGTTAGTTTCCACCTTTGTCCTTTGCTCTGTTTCAACATCTAGAAAATGCAAAATTCATTAGCCTGCATCTACTCATCATTCAGGAGGACCTAACTCAAATCTCAACAGTTTAGCATTTTCCCTAAGTTATTTATTCCGGGCAAAATAACCATAAAAGTCATTTAAAAAGTCAATGCCAGCTTATGATAACTGACACATCACGCCAGAAGTTCAAAATATGCCTATTTTTTCTTAAAGATTCATTTTTCTCCCTACTAGGATGCATTTTTAACATTTATGGGGAATGGCTAGATCTTGAAGCCAACGCGATGATACACTTATTAGAAACACTCGAAACAGATTTACCGAGATGTAGACGAGAAAATATAAAATTCGTTTTATTAATTGCTGCAATTATATTCAAACCAAATGAGAGTGTCTCTTGGTCCACAGCATTGCTCCATGGCACCCCACCGAGTGACCTGCTTTTCGCTCAGGTCTTTCTTTCATTCCAAGTCAGTAGCCAGGACAATCCAAAGACAGTCCCACATCCCTGAAATACTTAAAATTCTTCTCTCTTCCAAAAAGGTGACTTCACAAGCACTTTGTCTGACACCTTTCTACTGCCTGCTCTCCTCCAAGTCCGGATACACTCGGGCGGGCGGCGGGGTAGGGTCTGCAAGGCCGGATCCTGATAGGAATAATCTCCGGGGAGCCGAGCCCGCCAGGTCCCCGGGGGTGGTCCCAACCCGGCTCCCCCCGCGCCGCCCCCGCCGCATTCCTGAGTCGGGAGCGCACCCGGGAGGGAGGCCGGCCGCCGCCCTGCGCGCCCACCCCCGGCCAGGTGACCGCCGCCGGCCTCCGGGGGGTCTGCTCACCCGGGGCCAGAGGCCGGGACCTGTCGAGGCTGGGTAGCCCCGAGGGCGGACAGAAAAAGAAGGGTTTTCTACTGTGCCGGCCGAGGGCTGGATGTCTGGGTTCGGGCAGGTTCCGGGACGCCGGCCAGCTGCGCGCGCTGCGGGGCGACCCGGCGCGGGACCTGTTGCAACCCGTCCCCACCCCGCCCTCGCCGGCGCGGCCCCTGGGCCCCGGGGGCGCGGCCCGGGCGGGCCCGCGCTGCGCTCCGCCGCCCGACGCGCAGGTGACTCCCCGCCTCCTGCGCCCTCGGCCTCCTGGGACGCGAACCTTCGGCGCGGGTGCGGCTGTGCGCGGCGCGGGGCGCTCCCGGCGGTGAGTGGGGTCCTCGCTCCCGACCCTCCCTGGAGGGTGCCGGGCGGCGACGGGGACGGAGACCGCCGACCCCCCCGGGCGGCCGGGAGGGGAGGGCGCGCGCCAGGTCGGACGGTCGCGGGCGTGCAGAGTCGGGTCCTCGCCTTTCTCTGCTTTTCCTTCCTGGGCGCGCGGGTTAGGAAGTTTGCAAAGTTCCGTCTCTGGCGGGCCGCGTTCGGCCGCCCCAGGGACCCGCGCCGCCCGCAGTGGGCTTTGGATCCCGTTTCCTCTTTGCTCCGGGGTCCGCGGCGCGGGGGGTCCCAGAGGGGCGCGTGTGCGGGAGCCGCGGCTGGACCGCCCGTGGGTGTACTTCAGATCCCGCGTGGGAAACCGAGCTCAAAAAGGAAAATCCGAGTTTGCCTGGACACCCTCTCCCGTTTGTGGGGGTCCCGCTTCTGCTCTCAGAGGGGTCCAGACTTTAGAAACTTTGAGTTTCCCGGCCCCTGGGTCTGTGACCTTGGCCAGCTCGCCGGGTCCTTTTGCTTCCCATCAGATTCTGGGAACAGCTGCTGCGGGTGCTGGTGGCCTTCAGAGGAGAGGCGATTACTGCTGGCGAGTCGCATGTAGACGTTAGGCCTGTTCTTTGTGTCCTGTTGGGAGAATTAGTACCTCCATGGGGGCTGGGGGTGGTGAGGAGGCAGGTAACTTGTGTGTCAGTCGTTGGAATTACGGGTGAGTGAAGAGACAATAGTGCTTTATAATGGAAGAGGCTGGCGGTCCCGGAGCACAGGTCTGCCTGGGGACTGTGCCCAGAGGGATGCGGCTATAAAGTGGAATTAAGGGCTTCCCTGGTGACTCAGCTGGTAAAGAATCTGCCCGCAATGTGGGAGACCCTGGGTTTGATCCCCGGGTCAGGAAGATCCCCTGGAGAAGGGAAAGGCTACCCACTCCAGTATTCTGGCCTGGAGAATTCCGTGGACTGTATAGTCCATGGGGTTGCAAAGAGTCGGACACGATTGAGCAACTCGCACTTCACTTCACTTCGCCTCAAGAGCCAAGGAGGACAGAAGAGTAGAAAAGAGCCGTGCTGCTGGCCAGTAGTCCAGACGAGGCTGGATGTCCCAGGGCTCCTTTCCAGATTCCCCTGGAGATTCTTCTTCCAGGTTACCTCTCCCCTGTCTCATCCCCAACACAGGCAGAGCCCCAGGGAAGTCCATGACTGATGCCAAATCAGACTTGACAAGAATTAGGATAGGAAACAGTGAGGAAAGTGAAAGCTNTATGACCAACCTAGACAGCATATTAAAAAGCAGAGACATTACTTTGTCAACAAAAGTCCATCTAGTCAAGGCTATTTTTTTTCCAGTAGTCATGTATGGATGTGACAGTTGGACTATAAAGAAAGCTGAGTGCCGAAGAACTGATGCTTTCTGAAATGTGGTGTTGGAGAAGACTCTTGAGAATCCCTTGGACTGCAAGGAGGTCCAACCAGTCCATCCTAAAGCAGATCAGTCCTGTGTGTTCATTGGAAGGACTGATGTTGAAGCTGAAACTCCAATACTTTGGCCACCTCATGCAAAGAGTTGACTCACTGGAAAAGACCCTGATGCTGGGAAAGACTGAGGGCAGGAGGAAAAGGGGACGACACAGGATGAGATGGTTGGATGGCATCACTGACTCGATGCAAATGGATCTGGGTGAACTCCGGGAGTTGGTGATGGACAGGGAGGCCTGGCGTGCTGCAGTTCATGGGGTGGCAAAGAGTCAGACGCGACTGTGCGACTGAAGTGAACTGAACTGAACAGATTTAAATAAAAAGTCAGAAATCAATTAGTGCAACCTCCAGTGCATGTGGGCAACACACTTTATATATATATATATATATCTAAACTTTTTTATTTTATATTGGGGTATAGCCAATTAGCAAAGTTGTGGTAGTTTCAGGTGAACAACAAAGGGACTCAGCCATACATAAATAAGTATCCAATTCTCCCCCAAACCACTGGAATCACTTTAATAATGCTTAATTACCTGTTCCTCCAGTATATTAGAAAAAGGACACAGAAAAAAGAACCAAAGGCAGGAGCCAGAGCTACTGTCAGTGAATACAAGAGTAGTCTGAGACAATTTCAGAGAAACTACTCACAACCCAATAACCTTTGAAAAAAAAATCAGTGAATCACACAGCACATTTTAAAGGCTAATTGGTAGTGGTGGTGGTTTAGTCGGTAAGTAATGTCTGACTCCTGCGACCCCACAGACTGTGGCCCGCCAGGCTCCTCTGTCCATGGGATTCCCCAAGCAAGAATCTTGGAGTGGGTTGGTATTTACTTCTCCAAAAGACTGATTAAGGATTAAATTCAGTAAGTTCATGGTGAGTCTCTATTATATGCTGTGATGTGAGAATATATAAAAAGATTTTCAAAGACGAAAAAGAGAAGTTACTATCTTCAAGAAATTTGAAGCAAGATCACTTCATAAGCTTTAAGTTTCTGGAAATGAACAAGATGCCACTAGAACACAGATGTACAGAGAAGAGAAACCTTTGTGGGGGCAGAAAGGGAAGACATAAATAAACTGAGTAACTTTAGGGAATGGGGAGCTAAGAGAATAACCAATAAATGAGTACACACACAAGTGAGGATTTTTCTTTTGAATATGACTACTTCAGAATAAAAGTTAACACTATGTGAAAGGCTGTATTCTTCAACAAGAATGAATAAATGATGCTCCTGCTGCTAAGTTGCTTCAGCCGTGTCCAACTCTGTGCGCCCCCATATATGGGAGCCCACCCAGGCTCTGCCGTCCCTGGGATTCTCCAGGCAAGAACACTGGAGTGGGTTGCCATTTCCTTCTCCAATGCATGAAAATGAAAAGTGAAAGTGAAGGCGCTCAGTCGTGTCCGACTCTTAGCGTTCTTCGTATTATGAAAACAATTTTAATAAATTGTAGTCGTTATAAAAACTAAGAACAGCTACAATATATTGACTACTGCACTGTGCGCTACGTACACTGTCACATGACGCCTTTGACAACACCAGGAGGATAGCACTACTCAAGCTGGACACATGCAGAAGCAGCAGAAACGTTACTGCAAACCACCCTCCCCCAGGCAGCTGATCAACCTGTTCTCTCTGATTACCAAACTGAAGCTAAAACTAATCCTTTTATATATGGTACATTATATCAAAAACTATAATATAATTCATTTCCACTGAATGTTCTTAAATACCATAAAATTTTATTGTACTTTAAGGTGGAAGCTACAGAGTTAGAAGCTTGAAAAATCTAAAAATGACAAACTAAAGAATATCGGTCTAAAGCAAGACACTGCTTAAAGCATTCTGTTTAAAACTACCCCCTCATGTTCCCAGCACTGCTCTGGGAGTACTCCAAATGCTCAAAAGTACTTGAATGACTAAAACACTATATGTTGTTCCCTCAAATCTTTGATAATCTCAAGTAGATTATCTCATTTATATGTTTACTGGAAGAAATTTTTTTCACCCCTCAAATTCTACCTTCGTTTACTTATTAATAAAATACAATAATACTGTATATTATCAGCATTTATTTATCTTAATCATCTATATTTTTGACTAGTTGAAACAGATTCTTTCAATCTCATGACTTAGAAATACTTACAAATATGGAAAATGCAAGGCAACTTAATCTTTGGCTTTTGGTAACACAGTACAAAAGGGAAAAAAAAAAAACTTCACTGCTGTAGACATCAATTTAAAATAACAATTTGTGGACACATATTTGAGTGGGCACTACTACAAACACAAACCTCCAAAGCTTATGTCTACATTTAACGTTTTACACTGGGATAGTTACTACTAGTCAGTTGAAGTACTTTTTAAGTAACTTATAAACACAGAGCACATTGTTTTGAGTAGGAGACACAATTTTTCCTTCCCAGCTCATCTTTCATTAAGATCATTCAAGTACCACAAACAAATACTCTAATGGCTCAAACTACTTTTTCAACTTCCAAAACAACTTCTCCACACGTTGCAAAGATTTCTTTCTGAGAAAACATTTTTTTTTTCTTGTAACAACAGAAGAAAAACAAAGAGGAATTGTTGGTAATGAAATTCAAACCACAGAATACTTTATAATGGAAAATAGGCTACTACTAAGGACATTTGACTAGTTTTAAAAATTTAATCTTTTTACATACCAGCACAGAATATCCCAGGGACTTCACTTCTGACTATTATGGTCCGTACTTTCTTATCAGATTTTAAAGCATCCACAGCTTTTGAAAGCTAAACAGAAACAGGGAAGATAAGTAGGAAAAGAAAAAATCATTTTCAGGTTGGTGTCAACACTGTACCATAATCTTAGAAGCAAATAACTTAATTTTTATACTCACCATTTTTATAAGATTTTTACTCAATGAATTTTTGGCATAGGCTCTGTTTATTCCAAGCACCACAATTCCTAGTTAAGGGGGAAACAAAAAAGCATTTGAGTTAGTGAGGTATTCAGGAACAGTTCAGTTCAGTCGTTCAGTAGTGTCTGACTCTTTGCAACCCCATGAACCGCAGTACACCAGGCCTCCCTGTCCATCACCAACTCCCAGAGTCCACCCAAACTCATGTTCATTGAGTCAGTGATACCATGCAGCCATCTCATCATCTGTCATCCCCTTCTCCTCCTGCCCTCAATCTTTCCCAGCATCAGGGTCTTTTCCAATGAGTCAGCTCTTTACATCAGGTGGCCAAAATATTGGAGTTTCAGCTTCAGCATCAGTTTTTCCAATTCAGGGTATAGATTCCCATATATACACAGTTAGTTAACTTGGGACTTTAGAATCTACCACCTGTCTTAGGTTCACTTCAAAAGCTTTATCCTAATTTTCATGTTTACCATCCTTTTCAAGCATATTTTTGAAAAATGTGGTATACATATTTAT
The DNA here is from genome assembly GCA_006410875.1 of Neotragus pygmaeus. Lineage (NCBI taxonomy): Eukaryota > Metazoa > Chordata > Mammalia > Artiodactyla > Bovidae > Neotragus > Neotragus pygmaeus. The sequence continues at coordinate 15,745 of SJYV01022366.1, forward strand.
AAAATCAATCTCAAATGTAACATTTACCACTTTCACCCAGCCTTTTAGAGAACTTTGTAACAGCATGTCCCCTTCAATTTCTCTCTCTCTTTACGCACCACCAAGGTAATATGCCACATTTTACAATTTTACACATTTTAAATTTTACATAGCTTAATCAGACTAAAGAGTAGGAAGGCCACATTTACTGATAAAAATTCTAAATTATGGAATGCTATTTAAAATATAGTTTTATTATCCTCAGGATACATAGAAGTACACAATAGCTAACAATTTCTTGTCACAGGCAAGCATTATGGGATCAGCTTTTTTTTTTTTGCTAGTGTGGATGTGTGTTTATTAGCCACTCAGTCATGTTCGACTCTATGCAACCCCGTGAATTGTAGCCCACCAGGCTCCACTGTCCATGGAATTCTCCAGGCAAGAATGGGTTGCCATTCCTTCCTCCAGGGTATCTTGCTGCTGCAGGGATCAAACCCCCGGGTCTCCTGCATTGCCGGCAGGTCCTTTACTATCTGAGCCACCAGGGATTAATACTTCAACTATTCCATTTGCCATATTACATAGTTTTCAATATTTACATCCCAGGTTTCTCTCCTGACTCTGTCTCATGTACTTAACCCGAAGTCTCTTACATTTAGAATTTTCAAGTACATTTGTCCTAAAATTACAGGAATTTCAATAAATTGTTTTACATGGTACCCATCAAATAAGAAAACAAAATGTATGTTACGTCTAACTACATTCACTGCATTTTCAAGTATTATTACTGGTAAAAGAACTTCTCTTTGACTTAGTGTCAATGAGAACTGAACCTTACAATTTACTCTGTCACCACACTGTTCCACATCCCAATAGAGGATTATTTTAAGTCAAAAACAAATAAGTTAAGTGGAGCTCATCTGTAAGACTACCACTTTTGCTCAGTATCAAATTTATCTTGGTATATTACCCCTTTTTTCAATCCAGGCTGTTTCCTCAGTCTCTTATCATAGACAGTAAGTTTGGTCTATTTATCCCCTTATACCATCTGTTTTTTATTTGTCTCTATCTACTTTGTAGAATGGTTTCTAGTTTTCTTACTTCTCTTAAATTCTAACTTATTTATCTCTTAATGATCACAGCAGAAAAATTATATACTGAAAGGTTATTCTACCATAAACTACTTCTTTTGTTTCCATTAATTTAAGGATTTTTTTTTTTAATTATGTTTGTCAGCTGCTTACATTATCTATACACTTCATTTCAGGTCAGGAGAAGGCAACAGCACCCCACTACAGTACTCTTGCCTGGAAAATCCCATGGACAGAGGAGCCTGGTGGGCTGCAGTCCATGGGGTCGCTGAGACTCAGACATGACTGAGCGACTTCACTTTCACTTTTCACTTTCATGCATTGGAGAAGGAAATGGCAACCCACTCCAGGGCTCTTGCCTGGAGAATCCCAGGGACGGTGGAGGGGAGCTAGTGTGCTGCCGTCTCTGGAGTCGCACAGAGTCGGACACGACTGAGGCGATTTAGCAGTAGCAGTAATCCCTTCATACTGAGATTGAAAATTTGAGACTCAGAGAATGTTAATGTATTATTCAAGGTCACAGAATAACGATAGGTACCAAACTGGAATTTGATATCAAGTTTTCTAATTCCTGGACTTCCCTGGTGGCTCAGATGGTAAAGCGTCTGTCTACAATGCAGGAGACCTGGGTTCGATCCCTGGGTTGGGAAGATTCCCTGGAGAAAGAAATAGCAACCCACTCCAATACTCTTGCCTAGAAAATTCCATGGACGGAGGAGTCTGGGGCAGGCTACTGTCCATGGGGTCACAAAGAGTCGGACATGACTGAGCGACTTCACTTTCACTTTTCTAATTCCTAGGAGAAATCAATTGCAGTTATAGCATGCTGGATTATTAACTGAGAGAAATAAAGAAATTAATAAGTAAAATAAAAAATAGTGTAAAACTATAAATTATAAAACATTTTCTAAAGTCTGGATATTTGACTAAAACAATAGATTTATAACTGATTGTAGCATTAAAGTAACTTCAAATATTTCAGCTATGGGCGATCTCAATTCATATTAATACAAATATAGTCAAAATAATATTTTTAAATATAGTCATATTAATGCAAATATAGGTAAAAACTTACTATATAGCAAAAAATAATTTTACAGTTAAAGATCGAAAAATATGCAAGTTGAAATTGATTTNAGATTTATAACTGATTGTAGCATTAAAGTAACTTCAAATATTTCAGCTATGGGCGATCTCAATTCATATTAATACAAATATAGTCAAAATAATATTTTTAAATATAGTCATATTAATGCAAATATAGGTAAAAACTTACTATATAGCAAAAAATAATTTTACAGTTAAAGATCGAAAAATATGCAAGTTGAAATTCCAGCAGGGAAAATTATCTAGGAAAAAATACCATTGTTGATTTCACATTTATCCATTCATTTTTTTAAATGGCATATAATATAGACCATTTCAGGGGAAATAGAAATATATCTATATTAGGTGCCTTTTTAGGATATTAGTCATTAAAAAAGAAAGGTTTTCTTAGCATTTATCCATTTAGTGTACCTAATTCTATAACATCATTTGAATATCAAGTTATATTTCATCATTTTAAAAGCTCCTTCAAACTTAGTAATTTGTGCCAATAATGTTTAATGTTTGGTTTAATGTTCACTTTTAATGCCACATTTTATAATAAAAATGTAAGTGATATAAATCAACAAATGCATTTGTGAGGTCACAATTATTATATTTGACATATTTATGAGGAATGCTACAGAGATATAGTGTCACTAATCTAAATATCATATTTTAAAGTTCAAGAACATTAAATGATTCCTGTAACCCCCTAAGGGTACATATACTTAAAATGGTCAAGTTAGGTGGAAATGTTAATCTCATGAAGTTACAGACAAAAGATTTGAACATATGTTCCAAAGCTTTTTTATTAGATATACTCACAAAGTGAATATTTTACCACAGTGTAATTTTACATGCCAGTTATGCATGCATGCATTTTAATCACAAAGCAATTTTGAAGACTATATTTTAACACAACTTTGAATAGAAAATAAGAATTATTACTAGGCATAATAAAATTAACCTGCTATTTCTCGAAAGGAGGTTGCCAACTGCTGCCCAACTCATTCTCCTTAAGAAATTGTTTGCCTCCCTTTTCATTCTTCTTCTCTTGAAAGCCAGAACTTGGGAAAGAGATAGGACCTTAGAGAACGAAAGAGCAGCAAGAAGGAAGCCTGGATTACTGAATGATCATGTAGAATACAGCTGCTTGCCCACCCACACTGGACCACTTACCTTGCTTTAAACTATGACCTAAGAAAAGGTCATCTTCTAACTTATTTGAGATGCTATACATTGTGATTTTCATATTACTGTGGTTTGGTCTCTTCACTAAGTAATACAAACAAAATTGAAAGTGTCAGGAAGTTTGACAAACTGAGTACGGGATAGCTGACATCACAAAAAGACATAAAATATATGTTTCCTTGTGAGCAGGTAATAGATCATAAATATCTAGACCACGTTTATGAAAAACCAGTCGTATGTTTCAAGTTGATCAGCAGGCATTTGGTCCTGTCCAAAACGTCCTTGAGACATTTAGTCCACACCAAAAGGTCCTTGAGATTTAGTCCTGTCTGAAACCATTTGGCATAGACCAAATATACTTATGAACATGGGAAATTGCTCCAAATCTCAAGGACCTTTTGGTGTGGACCAAAGTTTTACAGACCAAGTATCTCATGGATGCTTTGGAGAGGACCAAAATGTCCTGAAAAGTTCAAATCAGGTCATCAAATTTAAGACTTCTCGGGACTTGCCTGGTGGACAAGTGCTAAGACTGTAGGGGACCTGGGTTCTATCAGAGAGCTAGGTCCCACATGCCACAAGTAAAGTGTTTGCAGCCAAATCTAAAGATCTTACATGCTGCAACTAAAAACATCCAGCATGGAATGTCCCATGTGCCGCAACTAAGGCCCGGTGCAGTGGAATAAGTAAATTAATTATCTTAAAAAAAGAAGAAGAAAATACGTCTTAAGACTTCTTCACAAGTAAGAAGACTCAAGTTAAATATATTTAAACTGAGCAAAAACAAAAATTTTATTCTTATGATGATAGATTTCACCGCTGCAAAATTCAAGGCAGATCTGTCAGCGAGTACCATTAAAAGCTACCTAATAGCAATGTAAGTGACTAAGTGAAATTCATTATTTCTTCCTTAAGCTATACTCACAAGAGATAGGGGGAGAAAAGGTCAAACTTTCATAATGAGCATAGTCACAGCAAACTTTTTAGATGTGAATCATTTGTAAGTCCCTAAACTAGTTTTATTTTAATGTGACAGGCAAAAATATGCACCATAAAAGTGTAATAATGTATTCATTAGTCTTTTTTATTAGTTTGAGCATATATTTTGAGGAAGTAGACATACCCTTATTGCCTATAAACTGAGATGCACTCCTTTTTAAAACCATCCATTTGCAGAAAATTTATTATAATAAAATTAGAAAAGCATGAAAACAATTCAACATGTGCTCCCACAAGGCTAACAAGTTCTAACTAATCCATTTAGTTAAACAATTAGTTTCAGTTTGTAAAATACATAGTGGTTAATCAATTTTTTGCCAATGTGTCATTTTAGATGTGTAAAGATGCATTAATAGTGTCATAAAACGTGCATAACTAACATCTCCATGGAATGCTTTATGCTCTTCTAATTTGCATAAGGTATAAACAGAATGTGTGAGGAGAATGAATATAATAAATTTTAGCTCTTGAGGACTGAGGTCACTTAAAGCATAGCAAGTAAAAAGTGGTTTGTCTCATATCCAAGTTTCAGCTTTCCTCACGGGTTATTAATTATATTGTAAGCCATTTAAAAAAATAAAATGGGGATGCTAAGGAATGCATACTCGTAAAGTGGAAAGCTAAGTAAGTTATGATAATGTGTGTTTTCTGTTAATATATTAATATTTTTTAAGGTTTGCTTGTGTGTACTTGCTCTGTGATGTCTGACTCTTTGCAACCCTGTGGACTGTGGCCACCAGGCTCCTCTGTCCATGGGATTTTCCAGGCAAGAATACTGGAGTTGGTTGCATTTCTGCCTCGAGGGTATCTTCCAAACTCAGGGATCAAGCCTGAGTTTTCTGCACTGCAGGAGGATTCTTTATTTCTTGGCCATTGGGAAGGCCCTTTTGAATGTTTGTTACAGAATATTACATAGGACAATATGTATATGTAAGGTGCGTAAAACTGGATTAAATTGCTTAAACAGTGATATCCTTAAGCTAGGGCAGCCCAGAGGAGTCATTATCAGAATGTTTCTGCTGAGTAAAAGCTTTAGTTCCACCTTTGGCAGGGGCTATTGTTTTATTTTTGCTACCAAAAAATTAGCACAAAACAGCTCCACTCAGCAGCTTAACAGACACTAAAATGTGGGTAAGGGAAAAAAGGAAAGCTGTCAATCAAAAACATAGGAGCTATAAGTGATTTCCAAGTTTTAAGTCTTTAGAAGTAGATTATTGAGACCATTTAGAGAATTTCCTTGGGAATTTTTGTATGAAAACTCAGTATTTATAGTAGACATTGGGCAACTGCAAAACAAATATAAAAATTGTTGTGAGTGCCTTAATAAGAGTGTCTGTTTGCTCCTCTTTGGGATGTTAGATGTTCAGGAAAATCTTTTATCTAGACTGTGACCCAGAGCTGGCTGCTATTATGGCTGTGCACACAGTGTTTTGATAAACAAAAGAAATATGGTTCAAATCAAAGAGAGACCAAAAAGCAGAAACCAGTTTCTAAGCAATGGCACAAAAATCACAGAGGTCTTATCTTTGGAGGATTGAGAGGAGAAAGAGTTTGAAAGTGCTCCCTAAGGCGCTGAAACATAAAAGCAGGCGGAGTTGTATCAGCCATTTACAAGTCATTGCCCAGGTGGAGATTTCATGGTGTCTAGTCAGTTCAGACAGAAAAGGCAAAGAAGAGTTCTTGCTTCATGGGATAACAATGGAGTGGGATACAAGAAGGTTAGCAAAATTGCACTATGAAAAAAATTAGAATTCAAGAAGAATCAAATCATAACAAAATTATGAATATCCTAAATGTCTTAGCTAGCAAGCCTTTAAAAATGATCTCTAGAGAGAAAAGAACAACATGAAAGGTTCTGTTCACTGAATGAAAGTACCTAGAATCTAGAAAATGCAAACCAGATACGCAGTATCTTCTGTGCAGTGCTCTGGAAGTGTGGTTCTCAGAAGGCCCACCAGCAGAAGCTTTGCTGGAAACCCATTAGAAATGAAAATCTCAGCAGAACTCAGAACCTGCCAAGTAAGAAAGTGGGAGTGGGCTCCCATAATCTGCATTTTAATGAGCCTTATAGGTGATTCTAATGTACGCAAAGTTTAAGAAACATTGGTCTATGGAATACTGCCTGCCTTACTCTTTCTGGGTTGGTAGCGAAATGTACAAATTATTTCCTTTCAGTGCTCTGTTTCAAAGCTTTCTGTTCTCATTAAAATGCAATTCTTGTCTAATAAAATAAAAAATTATTCAGATTGAAATGAAATGCACTTAATATGATTCCTAGTAATTTCCAAGAAACATTGAAAGTTTTTAAAGAACGTAGGAACCCTCATTATGAGATTATTGACACTCTTGCCTCATGATGATTCAGAGAGAGACTGCCTAGTTTAAGACTCAATTAACTAAAGCTGATCTAGCACTGATCCTGCTGAAAAACCAGGTTGCCAGTCACTGGGACCAAAACTGAGTCCCCGTTATGATGGAACCATACTTTAAAAGACCAACCAGTCACTTGGTAGCCAGTTGGCAGGTGATATTCCAGCAGGGTGGCATACTTTGTAAGGATCTGCTACTGTTCTTTAGAATGGAGGATGTGCAATTGATCACAGACCTCTGTATGGCACTGTCTCCCAACTAGGAAAAATACATGAGTCAACTAACCAATGGGTAAATCTAGAAGTAGTCACATGTAGTGTCTATACACAACCTCCCTGGGGGAATTAGTGCTTCCCATTCATGCAGTGCTTGGATCCTGTTACTGAATAGGACAGAGAGACACAGCAAAAATCCCATTTATTAAAAACTATAGCTGTTACCTGAGTGCTTTAAACTCCTTATGTTCAGGGAACTGTAGGCAAGAATGGAGTTGCTATCTTGCCAGGGATAAGGGATCCTAAGAGAGAGGAAAGAATGTCCCTTTTATAGGCAGGAAGGGAAAAAAGAACCAGGTGACTTGCTTGGTGCTGCTTTGAATACCCTTGTCTAGTTGTGACTGTATATCAGGTACAATAACCATAATCTTAGGAAGATATGGTGATCAGGGTTGAGATTCCTTATGAGAGTCCTATTCCTATTTCTCGGAGAAGGCAATGGCACCCCACTCCAGTACTCTTGCCTGGAAAATCCCATGGACAGAGGAACCTGGTNGGACCTCAATTAATACATTACTGAGAATCACTGGTCACATTATTCTGAATATTATAAATCTTTGACAACATATGGGGAAATATCATTATATATCAGATTTCACCCAATCATAGGAACCAAAGTTAAACTGGTTTAATGGTCACTTGTCATTTGTTTTCTGAACTGACCATTCTTACTGTTTGCCTAGAGTTGTCATTTGCATTTCAAATAATAAATTTTTAAATTACAGATATTAATTCATTATTTATAGAACAGATCTTTTCCCTATCGTTCACTTTTAAAAATCAACTTGTTTATGGCATTTTTTTGCACCAAAGTTTTAACTTTTTATGTATTATTGCCTTCGCAACTTTTGACTTAGTATCTTCCTTAGAAAGAGTTTACAATGAAACCACATGTTCACACAAACACTTACACCAGAATGATCAGAGCAGCATTATTCAAAATATTCAAAACCTGGAAACAACCCAAAAATCCATCAGTTGATGAGTGGATAAACAAAATATAACAAATCCATGTAGTGTAATATTTAGCAAGAAAAAAAAAAGAAGCATCAATACATGAGCAACATGCATGAACCTTGAAAACACGCTGAGTGAAAGAAGCCAGTGACAAGTGAGCACATACTGTGTAATTCCATTTATATGAAATGCTGAGAGCAGGCAAATCAGAAGGGACAAAAAAGGTAGATTACTGATTGCCTAGGGCTGCTGGAGATGGAGAGATCACGCAGTGACAGCTAAAAAGTGTTAAGCTTATTTTTAGGGCAATGAAATGTTCAATACTTGATAGTGGTGACAGATGCACATCTCTATAAATGCACTAGAAGCCATTAAATTCTGTATTTTACACAGGAGAACTTTACGGTATATGAACTGTATCACAATAAAGCTATTCTTAAAAAATGGCAATATTCACTTCGACCTAGAAATAAAACCAAGTTAGAGGAAGAACAAGGGCAAAAAAGAAGGTACACATGTGTGGTGGAGTGTGAAAGGGGACCAAACCCTTATCCTCCATGGCAGAAAGTCAGTAGACAGATGATACCTAAACATGAAAATTCCAGAAGTAGAAATATATGTATGTTATTTTAAATGAGACGGTATGTGCCCAAAACAATCAGCCAAAGGGTTTTAAATAACTTTTTCTGGAATATGGGAAATGGGGTGGAGGAAAGGACTGTTGGTTCTAAAAACAAACCATATTAAATACTGTTCATATACTAACTGTATAGGTAATTAAGAAAAAGTAAAACTAAACGAATTCAAACAAAATAAAGGATTCTCCACCCCAATGAATAAAACAGTCCTCTGATACTGTCTCCTTACATTGACCACTTTCATTTCTGCTGCTCTCAACTCCACAGGAGTCTTATTTTCTCTAATATGAACAAACATTTTTGGCTGGAACCATTTACAAAACAGTCCATTATTTTCCTTCTGATTTTAAAAATCAAACAACTGTATTCTAAGTAACTATAAAAATCACTCTATATCAGTTACATTTTCTAATTACATATTGAGAGTATGTGGAAAGTACAATTTTTTTAGTGCTATTTTACATAAACTTTTTCTGGCAAATTTATGAAATATTAACAGACTTACGTGGTTCTCTTCAATATTCTAAGTCAATACTCGATCTTGTTCAAAAATACTAACAGTTATGTTTTCTGCTCCAATGTTAATTTCTCATTTCCTTCTGGTGCTGTTTCACTTTAGCTAGGACTTCAAGACCAATTACATATTAGCAAAAATTAGAAGTTCCTTTATTTTGTCAATACCTTTAGTGAAAATGTTTCTGAGCATTTCACCATTTAGTAAAATGTTTGCTATGCATTTCTAATAGCTTTTTTTCAAATTGGGGAAATTTTCCTATGTTCAAACTTACATTTTAAAAAGGTCACTTAGGCCACAGTGTAGAAAACAGATTAGAAGAAGGAAGCAATATACTGGACCAATATCCCTTATGAATACAGATGTAAAAAAAATCCTCAACAAAATACTAGCAAGTCAAATTTAGCAGTCATGACCAAGAGGGATTTATCCCAAGAATGCAAGGGTAGTTCAGCACAAAAATTGACCAAAGTAATACTCCACACTAACAGAATTAAAGAAAATATTTTAAAACTACATGATCACCTCAACTGATACAAAAGAAACATTGGACAAAAATCCAACATGCTTTAAATGATTTTTAAGAAATTATAATAACTTAAAAACCTCAACAAACTAATAACAGAAGGAAATTTCCTCAACCTAATAAAGGACATTTATTTAAAACACACACACACACACACTTACAATTAACATCATATTTAATGTTAAAAGGCTTAAAGTTTTCTCTCTGAGACAAAAAAATTAGATAAGGATGTCCATTTTCATCACTTTATTTATTTAATAATGTAACAGAAATTCTAGCCAGGGCAAGTAGGCAAGAAAAAGAAATAAAAGAAATTCAGATAGGAAAAAAAAAGTGAAAGTGAAAATTGCTCAGTCATGTCCGACTCTTTATGACCCCATATACTATACAGTCCACGGAATACACTAGGCCAGAATATTGGAGTAGGTAACCTTTCCCTGCTCCGGGGGATCTTCCCAACTGAACCCAGGTCTTCCGCATTGCAGGCGGGTTCTTCACCACCTGAGCCACAAGGGAAGTCCAAGAATACTGGAGGGGGTAGCCTATCCTTTCTCACCAGATCCTCCCAACCCAGGAATCAAACCAGGGTCTCCTGCACTGCAGGCGGATTCTTTACCAACTGAGCTGTGAGGAAAAGAAAGAAGTCTATTTCCGTTCACAAATAATATGGTCTTACACACAGAAAATCCCAAATGAATCCATCAAAAACTATTAGAGCTAATAAGTGAACTCAGAAAAGCTGCATAATATAATATCGATATAGAAAAATCAGTTATATCTCTATACACTATCAATGAACACTCCAAAAATGAAATTAAGAAAACAATTCAATTTGTAACAGGATCAAAAATATATACATAGAATTACTTAGGAATAAACTTAACCAACAAATTTCACTGAAAACTATAAAATACACTTAAAGAGATTTAATAAAGAAAGACCTCAGTAATAAAACTGAATGATCAACTTGTTTTCAACAAGACCATTCAAAGGTGCACGACTTTTCAACAAATGGGGGTGGACAACTAGATCAGTTCAGATCAGTCGTTCAGTCATGTCCAGCTCTTCATGACCCCATGAATTGCAGCACGCCAGGCCTCCCTGTCTATCACCATCTCCCGGAGTTCACTCAGACTCATGTTCATCGAGTCCGTGATGCCATCCAGCCATCTCATCCTCTGTCGTCCCCTTCTCTTCCTGCCCCAAATCCCTCCCAGCATCAGGATCTTTTCCAATGAGTCAACTCTTCGCATGAGGTGGCCAAAGTATTGGAGTTTCAGCTTCAGCATCATTCCTTCCAAAGAAATCCCAGGGCTGATCTCCTTCAGAATGGACTGGTTGGATCTCCTTGCAGTCCAAGGGACTCTCAAGAGTCTTCTCCAACACCACAGTTCAGAAGCATCAATTCTTCGGCACTCAGCCTTCTTCANCCTTCCAAAGAAATCCCAGGGCTGATCTCCTTCAGAATGGACTGGGTGGATCTCCTTGCAGTCCAAGGTCTTACTCGGTCGTTTATTTGTTTAAAAGTTTGGGGTATTTTGATTGGTTATCAATTTGCTCCTAATGGCAGCTCGCCAGTTTCACTTGAATAATCACAGAGGCAGGAGGCAAAATCTGCTGACTTGGAAGCATCTGAAAGGCAGCTCTGCCCAGTCCAACAGGGGAGCAGCGGGCCTGGAGTCCGCGCACTGCGCTCAGGTCCCGGCAGCGCCTCGGGCAGGTGGGCGGCTCCCTCCCGGCCTTGGGCTCCGCATCTGTCTAATGGGTGTACCCGCACCTTGCCCTCGGTGGGCGGGTGTGAGGCTTCAGCGGGCACCTGTGATTGGAAGGTCTCGCAGGCTCTGAGCACCCAGTGGATGCTGGCAGCTGTGGGAACAAAGTGATTTCGGATCTTTGGGACGAACTGGAGAGAGCTGGGAACTCGGCAAGGCGTTTTTCTTTCTCCCTTTCTTTTTAAAAATTGTAAATGCTCATAGAATTTTATTTTTTTCATTTTTATTTGGAAATTGTTTCAGATTTATAGGAAAGTTACAAGGATCAAGGTTAACGTTTTACCACTTTTGCTTTCTCCAACTCACACTGGCTCACACTCTCTCCCGCCCCCCTTCTTCCCATCTCTGGTTCTAAACTGTAAGCGATTTTACCCCCATTTGTTAATGCCTGGAGACAATTTTGTTGTCACACATAGGACGGAGATAGGTACCATTGGTATCTAGTGGGAAGAGGGCAGGGACGTGTCACATATCCTTGGAGGTACAGGACAGGGGTCCCCTCACCCCTCTGCACAGAATTATCCAAGCCAGAATGTCAATAGGGCTGAGGTTGAGAAACCCCGTCTTGTGTGTGTGTGTGAACTGTTTGATAGTTGCTGCTATACCCCTTAATATTTCTTGTTTTAAACAGTACTTAAAATTTTTTTTATTGTTTTTATTGGAGTATATTTGACAATGTTGCGTTAGCTTCTGCTGTACGTCAAAGTGAGTCCATTATACATATACACACATCCCCTCTCTTTTAGATTTCCTTCCCATTCAGGTTACCACCCCTTAATATTTCAATGCATATTTCCCCAAAGCAAGGGCACTCTCTTAACATAACCATAGCTCAGTTATCAAAATGTCATGGAATTGACATTGATATAGGGAGGCTTAGGTGTGATGCTGGCTGGACTCTTCAGGGAGCTTGTGGGACTTGGTGTAAAGGGCAGAGAACATGGAAGTGAACAGAAGCTTGGGCTCTGGTCTGTTGAGATCAAGTCTCATGACCCTGAAAAAATTTTTTTTGTGATTTTCCTTCCTGTAAGATTGGATTGACAATGGTTCTGTGGCCCTGCCAGGGCTGTAAGTGAGGTGCAGTGACTGGAGAGGAAGTGCTTTGTGTGTGAGCACACAGGACTGCTTGAGACTTCCAAGAGGGTGCAGTGGTAAAGAGTCTACCTGCCAAAGCAGGAGATTCGAGAGATGTGGTTTCCATCCCTGGGTCAGAAAGATCCCCTGGAGAAGGAAATGGCAACTCACTTCAGTATCCTTGCCTGGGAAGTTCCATGGATGGAGGAGCCTGGCGGGCTACAGTCTATGGGCTTATAAAAGAGTTGGACACGATAGAGTGACTGAGTGTGAGCACACACACACGTGCACACACACAAGACTACTATAACATCACCAGCTCCGCCTGGAGCCGTCTTGCCGGCATCACCAGAGGTTGGGGTGTGAGGAGCAGCCTCCCTCGCCCTGGTCCCTGATCATGAGACTCCAGTAGACAGACTTCCGCCTTCAGGGGAAGAACAGTGGATGTGCCCCAGTGGCCAGTGGCCCAGGCTTCCGTGTGTGTGGAGGAAGGTGACACAGACCTGGGAGGGCCTGCTCTTTCTGCCCTGCCAGAGGAGAGGAAGGGAAAAGAAGGGGCTGCACCACCCAGGCTCTGAAGATAGAGAAATGCTTGGCCAGACATGTTCCTAGATTCCACTCTCTCTCCAGAACATGCTTCCTTTTTCACTAAAAAAGTCCTTTGTAACCTCTCTACTGGAATTGTCCCAAAACGATATATTTTAGGATTTGGAATTGGAAAGAAGAAACATTTATTAACTGCTTTCTATGGGCCATCAATTTCTTATACTACAGCTTATTTTTCATTCTTCCATGTACCTTGTGAGATAGATAGTAATTAACGCATTTGTTTGGAGAGGAAAATGGGGCTCAGAGAGGTTAAGTAACTCCTCCAAGGTCACACAGCTGGTAGGTGGCAGAACTGGGATTAAAATGTTGATAGTATTTACATCAAAGCTGGGGTTGCCTCCAGTTTAAGCTCTGGCTCGATCATCAGTAGCTCTATGACCTTGGACAAGTTTCTTAACCTCGTTGAGCCCGTTTCCTCTTTTGTAGAAAGGTGATAATTA
>SJYV01022366.1:30444-53447 GCA_006410875.1 Neotragus pygmaeus
GTCTGTCTAGTCAAGGCTATGGTTTTTCCTGTGGTCATGTATGGATGTGAGAGTTGGACTGTGAAGAAAGCTGAGCACCAAAGAATTGATGCTTTTGAACTGTGGTGTTGGAGAAGACTCTTGAGTCACTTGGACTGCAAGGAGATCCAACCAGTCCACTCTGAAGGAGATCAGCCCTGGGATTTCTTTGGAAGGAATGATGCTAAAGCTGAAACTCCAATATTTTGGCCACCTCATCCAAAGAGCTGGCTCACTGGAAAAGATCCTGATGCTGGGAGGGATTTGGGGCAGGAGGAGAAGGGGACGATAGAGGATGAGATGGCTGGATGGCATCACTGACTCGATGGATGTGAGTCTGAGTGAACTCCAGGAGTTGGTGATGGACAGGGAGGCCTGGCATGCTGTGGTTCATGAGGTCGCAAAGAGTTGGACACGACTGAGTTGGACACGACTGAGCAGCTGAACTGAAGTGAACTGATATGCTCTTTCTCTCTCTGACTTACTTCACTCAGTATGACACTCTCCACTCTCTAGGTCCGTCTTTGTTGCTGCAAATGGCATTATCCCATTCTTTTTAATGGCTGAGTAATATTCCACTGTATACATGTGCCACCTCTTCTTTCTCCATTCCTCTGTGGATGGACAATAGGGTACTTCCATGTCTTGGTGACTGTAAGCCATGTTACAACGAACACTGAGGTCCATGTTTCTTTTCAGGCCATGTTTTTTCTGGATTTGTGCCCAGAAGAGGGATTGCAGGGTCATATGATAGCTCTATTTTTAGTTTTTTCAGGAACTTCCCTACTGTTCTCCATAGGGGCTGTTCCAATTTACATTCCTACCAACAGTACAAGAGGGCTCCCTTCTCTCCACACCCTCTCCAGCATCTGTTGTTTGTGGATTTTTGGATGATAGCCATTCTGGCCAGTCTGACGTGGTATCGTAGCTTTGACTTGCATTTCTCTAATAACTAGTGATATTGAACACCTTTTCATGTGCCTACTGTATGTCCTCTTTGGGGAAATGTCACCTCAGGTCTTCTGCCCATTTTTTACTCACAGACTTAGAAAACAAACTTATAGTTGCTGGGGGGAGGGGAATAGTTAAGGATTTTGGGAAAGTCATGTACACATTGCTATATTTAAAACAGAATACCAACCAGGACCTGTTGTATAACACATGGAATTCTGCTCCATGTTATGTGCCACCTTGGATGGGAGTGGGGGTTTGGGAGAGGATGGATACATACATACCTAAGGCTGAGTCCCTTTGCTGTTCATGTGAAACTATCACAATATTGTTAATTGGCTATACACCAACACAAAATGTTTCTGGTGTTAAAAAATTAATTTTTTTTTTCAAAATTAAATGAGACAATGAATTTGTTACTAAAGAAATGCAAATCAAAAACCACAAAAATTACTTTATGCCCAGTAAGATGGTTTTAATTTTTTTTAAAAAGAAACAAGTATTAACAAGGATGTGGAGAAATAAGAACTCTCATATACACTCTCAGTCTGGCAGTTTCTCCAAACACCAAACATAAAGTTACCACATGACTCAATGATTCTACTCCTAGGTATTTACCCAAAAGAATGAAAAAACATACACTCAAACAAATAACTATTCACACAAAAGTCATATACATTCAATGAAATAGTATTCAGCCATAAAAACAAATGAAATGCTGATACATGCTGTAAAACAGACGAACTCTGAAAACATTAGGCTGAAAGAACTCAGACATAAATCACATATGGTATGATTCTACTTCTATGAAGTACCTGGTATAGACAAACTCCATAAAGACAAAAAGGAGATTAGTGGGTTTTGGAAACCTAGGGGAGAATGGGATGAGGAGAGAGTGACTAAGAAGCATGGCTTTGTTTTGAAAGCAATTTGAAAGGAATTAAGACAGTGTAGATGGTTGTAAACATGGAATAACCTAAAAACTACTAGATGTACACCTTGAAAAGTTAAAACGGTTAATTTTGTATTATGTGAATTTCATCTACACAGACCAAAATAATAATAATTATTATAGTAGGGGATACTAAATAAGATGCTACTGCTGAGATCCAGGTGAGAGATCACACAGGCTGTGGAGCAGAGATGGAAAGTAGACTGCTTCTGAAGATATACTAAAGGTAGTCCCAACATAAATATTATCAACAACATTACAAACTCTGTTTATATTCGATCTCTATAAAAAGTACCAGGTCAATCTCTAGATAAAGCACTGAATAACAGAACAAGATGCAACTATCAAAAGTTCTGATGATATAAACTAAGGTTACAAATGACAGAAATTGGACAGTTAGAAGATTAAAGACGTAGACCAGCAAACAGTTTCTGACCTTACACCAAAAAAAGTTCAGATACTGTCTATATAAATAATTATGTAGGTAACAAAAATCAGAAGTGAATAAAACTATCATTCACAACAAGGACTCAAAATATAAACTCTTTACTTTTGATAAAAGGGTTTGAAAGTAAAGAGGCAGCACCCTCCCATGGTGCTTTTTTTTTTTAATCCAATGAGCACATATTGCTACTTTAGAATTTTGTAAACCTCAATAATTTAACTATTTTTAATAACAAATCACGTGTAATAGTCAAAGTATTGAAAACTAGAGAACAGAATGCTTTTGAGAAACCATATAAAATTCAGGCTCCTTAAAATACTATATGGCAGAAAGTGAAAAGAACTAAAGAGTCTCTTGATGAAAGTGAAAGACGAAAGCGAAAACGTCGGCTTAAAGCTCAACATTNTGGACAGGGAGGCCTGGCGTGCTGCGATTCATGGGGTCACGAAGAGTCGGACACGACTGAGCGACTGAACTGAACTGAACTGAACTGAACTGAAAATACTATAAAAGTAGTGAGAACTTAACACTAAAAATATAATGAACTAACCGAGAAATCTTTCACTTGAATACAAAGAGAATATGCAGCAATTTTTATAATATCCAAATTTTAGAAACATTAGAAAATCATTAACAAATGATTATAAACCTAGAAAATATAAATCAAATAAAAAACTACTGCAAACAAAAGCATATTTATTTGAAACACATGAAATTAATACATCCAGAAACAAACAATAGCCTTTGTATAAAGAGAAATAGAGTAACAGAGGGAGAAAGGAAACCACTTAGAAGATACACTGAAACAAATTATTTCATTTTTATGATCCAGACAGGAGGCAGGGTGACCTGGGATACACATAACATAAATGTGCAAGCCCTACTGGTAGGCACTTTTTAAACTGAAGTAGAATCAAGCAAATGGAAACATCATGTTTTTATGTTGAAAAAAACATTATATAAATATTCTAATTTTAAACACAATACCAATAGAAATAGCCTTTTTCTGAAATTATACATGAACATTCCAAAACTCTTGCAGAAAAATAACCATGCAAGAAAAGGAATGAAAACAAAGAAAAAAAAAAAACAAAAAGTGTAAAGATGAAAGAGTGAGCATCTGGCCCTACCGAAACACAACACAGTTTTAATCATAAAATAATGGAGAACAACATCTACAGAGATCATAAAACAGAACAGAAAGACAGTATGGAAATTCAGCTTGTGATAAAAATGTCCTTCAGAACAGTAGAGTAAAGATGATTAAGCAGTGTTGGGACAACTGTATACCAACTTGGAAAAAGATAAAGCATCTGTATCTCATTGCCATGACAATTCCTTTATTTTTATCTCAGTGGCTTCAAAAAATGGTGATTTTCTATCATTGCTACCATTCTTCTATAAAAATATGTTCTTCCCTACCACTATTTGGTGTAATCTCTATGGCTTCATCAATTCTTTATTCAAAGTGCTATATAATCCATTTACACTGTTCCATTAATCCATTCATGTTCAACTTACCCTAGATATGCTCAGTGAGAGCCCCTTTTACCATCTGAACACTTCCTTGCTTCCTGGCCCACAAAGATATTACAGACTCACCTTTCACTTTCCCTGCTCCAGGCATGAAATCAGACATTTCTCCAAAAAGTCCTGGCTTCTTTCAATGGGGGAATAGTCTTTAGAAACCAAAATCTGGGTATCAGATATGTTTATTGCTACCATGGTATCATTTCATTTAGACAATTTTAGTGGTCAGAAAAAGAAGTAAATGTAAATATGTATACATACAATATACTTATGATTTTTATAAGTTTGTCCTGGTAAGTGAAAGTGAAAGTGAAGTCGCTCAGTCGCGTCCAACTCTCTGCAACCCCATGGACTGTAGCCTACCAGGCTTCTCCATCCATGGGATTGTCCAGGCAAGAATACTGGAGTGGGTTACCATTTCCTTCTCCAGGGGAACTTCCTGACCCAGGGATCTAACCCAGGACTCCCGCATTGGAGGCAGATGCTTTAACCTCATACATACAATATACTTATGATTTTTATAAGTTTGTCCTGGTAACTCTAATTCAAATCCAATGCAACAAGTTTCTTCTTCACTTTCCCCCATCCCATATTTGTACCTTCTCTCTCCTTCTCTTCTCTTTTCATTGTAATGAAAAGTCTACTTCCCAAGACCAACAGGTTTTCATTTGCTCTATTCTACAATAAAAGGAAAACAAATTCAGAACTATTAAGCCCAACTACTGCTAACAACAGACTATTAAATAAATGTCAATGTTCTTTCTGACTTATAACTAAATGATAACAACTTATTCCAAACAATAATACAATAATGTATGTGATGACTGTAGCTTACAAAAAAGTGTAAAGAATGACAGCAATGGTACGGGAGGAAAGAAATGGGAATATGCATTTATACCTTTACCAGTATGAAGTCATATAGTGTTATTAAAAGTATATGTAGATTAGTTGTAAATATGTACTGCAAATAATATGGCGACCAATAAAATCTCTAAAAAAGGGTAACTGATAAGCTAAAAGAAGGAAGAAAATTGGCAGAAAATTAGTGAAAGTCACAAAATGAAAGAAAAAAACAAGGACAATGAATAGAAAACAGTTATAAATACATAACAATCCAACTATTTCAATAATCAATTTAAGCATGCATGGTCTAAAATACACTAAAAGACAGATACTGTGAGAGTGCTTTAAAACAATACCCAATCATATGACATATACAGAAATCCACTTTAAATATAAAGACACACACTGATTTTAAAAAATCAAAAGATGAAGAAAGATAATCAATGCAAACACTAAAAAAGGGCCTCCCAGGTGGCTCAGTGGTAAAGAAATCGCCTGCCAATACAGGAGTCTTGAGTTCAATCCCCGGGTCAATCAGTAGACGGAAATGGCAACGCAATTAAGTATCCTTACCTGGAAAAATCTCACAGACAGAGGAGCCTGGCGGGTTACAGTACATGGGGTCACAAAAGTCAGACACAACTTAGTGACTAAACAACAACAGCACTAATAAAACCTGGAGTGGTAACATCAATTTCAGAGAAAACAGATCTCAGAACAAAGAATAGTCTGAGTGAGAAAAGCGGGTAATGGTGGAGGGGTCACTTCTCCAACATAATAACCCATGTGTATTTACCGAACAATAGAGCTTAAATTTGCATGATTTAAAAACTGACAGAATCACAAGGCGAAAAAAACANAACAAAGAATAGTCTGAGTGAGAAAAGCGGGTAATGGTGGAGGGGTCACTTCTCCAACATAATAACCCATGTGTATTTACCGAACAATAGAGCTTAAATTTGCATGATTTAAAAACTGACAGAATCACAAGGCGAAAAAAACAAATTCATTATTACAGCTGCAAATTTCAACTCGCCTCTATCACTAATAGATCCAGCAGGCAGAAAATCAATTAACAGTATAGCTGAGCTGAATACCAACCAAAAAATTAACTAAATCTAATTGAATACTATATCTAACTGAATATAGAATACTGCATCCAATAGCAGACTACTCAATCTTCCCAAGGTTATATGGATATTCACCATAACAGACCATATTTTGGGCAAAAAATACACCATTACAAATTTAAAATAGAAATCATACTGA
This sequence comes from Neotragus pygmaeus, assembly GCA_006410875.1. NCBI lineage: Eukaryota > Metazoa > Chordata > Mammalia > Artiodactyla > Bovidae > Neotragus > Neotragus pygmaeus. The sequence goes on from SJYV01022366.1 coordinate 36,453, forward strand.
AGTACGCTCCTAAATAACAATGGAAATAAACCCCAGGAATCAGTAACAGAAAGACAGCTGGAAAACTTCAAAATACTTGGAGATTAAATCAGGTACTTCTAAGTAAAATATAAGTAAAAGAAGAAATCTAGAGAGAAATTTTAAATATTTTTAACTAAATGAAACTGAAAATACAACTTACCATGCATGTGTCCCCTCTACTGCTTAGGAAACATCACTACGAACAAAGCTAGTGGAAGTGATGGAATTCCAGTTGAGCTATTTCAAATCCTAAAAGATGATGCTGTGAAAATGCTGCACTCAATATGCCAGCAAATTTGAAAATTTCAGCAGTGCCACAGGACTGGAAAAGGTCAGTTTTCATTCCAATCCCAAAGAGAGGCAATGCCAAAAAATGCTCAAACTACCACACAATGCACTCATCTCACATGCTAGTAAAGTAATGCTCAAAATTCTCCAAGCCAGGCTTCTGCAACACGTGAACCGTGAACTTCCAGATGTTCAAGCTGGTTTTAGAAAAGGCAGGGGAACCAGAGATCAAATTGCCAACATCCGCTGGATCATCGAAAAAACAAGAGAGTTCCAGAAAAACATCTGTTTCTGCTTTATTGACTATGCCAAAGCCTTTCACTATGTGCATCACAATAAACTGTAGAAAATTCTGAAAGAGATGGGAATACCAGACCACCTGACCTGCCTCTTGAGAAACCTGTATGCAGGTCAGGAAGCAACAGTTAGAACTGGACATGGTTCCAAATCNAAAATCGACAGGAATAGCTAAGACTTAAGGACTGTTGAATGCTGGATGTATCTTTTTCAAAGAAACAAAACAAAAAAGCTTCTGGTTCACCATGAATGTAAATTGATATTCGGAAAATGTATGCCTGTAATTTGAAAGATGAAAATGAGATAGATGTTGTGAATATATACATGGTAATATATATATAGTAATAACTTATAATTATCTGTTATTGATCAGAGTTCACATTTGACTTAATTAAACAAGTTTTAGGAGTGTCAATCTCTGATTCTCATATTGGATATAGCCAGTGTGAGCCATAGATAGATGAATAGATAGAATATATATCTATATATATGTTTCTCCCTTCCATTCTCATGTAGCAACTGTGAGTTTTCAAGAAGTAATTATATAGAAAACTTCAGAACTTCAAGCAAGTGGAAAGATTTTATGACATACATGATTGTACTTTGGAGAATTTTTGACAGCTAAGACCTTATGTCTTTCAAGGTCTGACTGTATAATTGACATATGTCTGTGATTATAACATTTTTCTTAAGACATTATAAAATGAAATTGTCCATGAATTTTTTGCATCTAAATTTCCATTGTTTTAGTAGAAATTAACCAAAATTATCATCTACTTAAATTATCAAGATAAAAATCATTATCATGTATTTTGGTAAAAGGGACAATACTGATGCAGTCTAGTAATAGTTTCATAATATAGAGACAGTAAAAGCCATTGGTAATATGCTGATGAGAACATAATGGAGTCAGTCTGGTTTAGATTTCTTTCAGATTTTAGCACATAGTAGGCAAATTCTCTAAGCCTGTTTCCTTCACAATAAAAGAGATACAAGTGTTTCACCAGGATAACTATGAAGACCAATTGACAGAACATATACGGAACATTTTAGAACACTTTATTGTATATATAGAAATGTATAGGGAGAATATATATATATGAATATATAAACATAAGTATATAGAGAATGTATCTAAGCATATAGGATATATAATATATTGCATATCTAAATATATTTGTGTATAATATAAATGTGTACATAAAATATGTACATGTGTATATCTGTATATCTATATGCAGATATGTAGATATTTCTCTCCTCCATTCTCAAATGCATTCTTCAGACTCCTGAAAAATCACTTTACCTTTCCAAATCCAGTAAGAACTCATGAAGTCCCCACTGATATCCTTCTAGACATCATAAGGATGGAAATAAAATTTTATTTATGTTCTCGGTTTTCCAGGATTATTGAAGAAGCAAAGCATGCAAAATGAAATATTTAAACAGCACTATTTACACCATTAAAATTTTAAAATTCAAGAGGTGTGGTGAGGGAACATACGACTATCAGAAAGGGGGAAAAATCAGAATAAACTGGATGTTTGCTGGGAAATTCTAAGGCAAGATAGCCTAGACATTGGAGAAACAACTTTAGTTTTCAATATCATCTGACCACAAGGCTGAATTCCTTCACTTCTAGATTACTGCATTAGTATTACTTTTCCCTCATCCTGTAAGTTACATCATGATCTCCAGAAAGCTTAAGTTTCCTCCCATCACTTCTCTGCTTAAAAGTCTGTTCTCCTAGTTATGTGTGTGTGTGCGTCTAAACTACTTTTTGCCACTAAAGCAAAATTGAACAGCAAAAAACAATTCTGGAGATGGCCTAAAGGTATAAAACTTACTCCATCTCTAACAATGATGTGGCAGTTACAGTCTTGGTCTTATGAGTGATATATGGTATCCAGTAGGATCAAAATAAAGAAGGATTAATAAGAACTGTCACCTGGTAGGACTGGTGATAAACAACTACCTTAGCAACAGTCTCTAGCTGGACACAGAATAAAATGTGCTGAAGTGGCTCTCTGTCACTGTTATATTGCAGCCTCAAAGCTGATCCAGTAAAAGTTTCTTTTTTAATGCACTTCTGTTTTTTACAGAATAAACTGTTTCAATTAGACAAAGATAAAAAACGTTTCTTATGATCAAAATTTAGACAGAAATTGATATAAAATTAGAAAACAGGCAAATGTACTAATACGATGTGTACTGATATAAAATACTAATGTACCAATATAATATAAAACCATTATACTGTCTATAAGATGCCTTAGTCAACCCTAAAGTGAAAAGTGAAAGTCACTCAGTTATGTCCAATTCTTTGCGACCCCATGGATACAGTCCATGGAATTCTCCAGGCCAGAATACTGGAGTGGGTAGCTGTTCTCTTCTCCAAGGGAGACCAGGGATTGAACCCAGGTCTCCCACATTGCAGGTGGGTTCTTTACCAGCTGAGCCACCAGGGAAGCCCAAGAATATTGGAGTGGGTAGCCTATCCCTTCTCGTGGAGATCTTCCTGAACCAGGAATTAAACCAGGGTCTCCTGCATTGCAGTGGATTGTTTACCTACTGAGCTACAAGGGAAGCTAGAGAAAATACAAAGCTGAGTAACACTCAAATCTCTGTCCACTTTGCGGTAAGGAGTCACTATTGTCAAAATATAGCTACAATTTAAGCCACAATATAATAAATAAAATAAAGGATGGGCTTCCCTGGTAAAGAACCCATCTGCCAAAGCAGGAGATGCAGGTTTGATCCTTGGATTGGGAAGATCCCCTAGAGAAGAAAACGACAACATACTCTAGTATTCTTGCCTGGAAAAGCCCATGGACAGAGGAGCTTGGTGGGCTGCAGTCCACAGGTCACAAAGAGTTGGACACCACTTAGCAACTGAGCATGAGCAAGATGATAAATGGTGCTGAAGCACACCAAATGCTAGGAAAATAGAAAAGTACTCATTCTTGCTTTAGGGAGAGTAGAGGAGTCTATGTGTTAATCGCCTCCTCTTTACCCTGTTGGTGATAGAGGGATTTTTGCCCTAAGGTCATGGAGATGGCCAAACACACAACACCTAACACTGGACAAATGAGATCAAAAGCAGTTTATTAGTCACATACAGTCACAGCCTGTGGGGACTACTCTGCACAGAGGGCCACATGGGAGCTGCTCTCAGGGACGCAGTAAACAACTAGGGATCATGGGAGGCAGGATTTATAGTATCAGGAGGGTGAGAAGCCCCATGGTTCCTGGGGGAGGATGTTACTGTCTTGTTTGAGTAAGCTCACGAGTTTGCAGGGAACTGAAACTATCTACTGAGGGATAGACAGGAACTGTGCCTGGTCCCCTGGATAAGGAGGGTTGTTAACTGAGGGGTCCTGATCTGTGGGAGGAGGGTGGGGAGAGAGACTTGCAGCTGGGCTCCTTGAGGGCCTCAGTTTCCCCAGATGTTAAGGCAGCACATAAATCTAGGCCATAATTATAGATCTTACACCACAATCAGAGAATCAGAATCAGAGACGGTAGCGTTCAAGGGGTTACATTCAAATGCCTAAGTTGGATCTTTTTATTTTTTGTCTGTGGACTCTTCTCTAGTTGTGGCCAGCGGGGGCTACTCTCTCGCACGGGCTTATCATTGTGGTGGCTTCTCTTATTGAGGAGCGCAAGCTCTAGGGCACATGGGCGTCAGTACTTGTAGCTTCCGGACCCCAGAATACACACTCAATAGTTGTGGTGCTCGGGTTTAGCTGCTCCACAGCATGTGGGATCTTCCCTAATGAGGGACTGAACATGTGTCTCCTGCATTGGCGGGTGGACTCTTTACCACTGAGCCAACAGTGAAGTCCTTTACCTCAGATATTGATGAAAGTGAAAGATGCTTAGTTGTGTCTGACTTTTGCAACCCCATGGACCATACAGTTCATGAAATTCTCCAGGCCAGAACACTGGAATGGGTAGCCTTTCCCTTCTCCAGGGAATCTTCCCAACCCAGGGATCAAACCCAGATCTCCCAAATTGCAGGTGGATTATTTACCAGATGATATCAATGGATAGTAATTTAATAGGTACAGATGGGAGAAAGAGAGAAATTGTGTTAATCATACATATTGACAAAGGAAAGAGTTAGAAGTGTTCAAGAAAGTTAATTTTTTGTGAATGTGCATTTTATCCTAGCAGAAAGGACTCTGATAAAATTCTGTGTATTCTTCCAATTTTAGCAGATGTACTGCTTCTATAAAGATCTCCTTTTCATGAAATATAACATGTAAGACAGTAAGAGACAAAACCATATATGACTTAAGGCCAATATTTGAGCTACAGTTCAAGCACTTATGAAGGTAAAATATTGTATTTTACTTGAAAAGTGTGAAATGAAAGCTAATGCCTATTAAATTCATTCAGCCATGACTGTCTCTTCCAACCGAGCCCCAAATCTTTATGATCATGGCAAGTTTGTGGATTAGACCTAAAAGTATAAAATCTTAGTACTGGAGACCACATATAGTCCAATCATCCTCTTATCAATGGATCTTCACTTGCAAATCATTTCAGTATAAGAGAATGCACAGTTTTGAGAGACAAATCATTTCATTTTTAGGTGCCTAATTGTCTCTTGTATTGAAGTAGAGCGTTTTTTTTTTTCACTACTTTGTCTATTGATTCAAATATGCTTTCTGAAGCAACATAGCCTGTCCTAGACATGACAGAGAAAATGAAAAATGGTCCTGGCAGCTGACATCTAAGCTCCGATGTTCCCTAATGAACATAAATATGGTCCACAGGATATGAACAACATAAACAATGAGCAAGCAAGGCATGCTATGACTGGAAGGGAACAAGACAGAGAACATGCCTCTCAGTGACCACGTCTGAGATAAGAGATAAAGACCTTGCAGCCACAAGTCTCACGAAACATACCCTTCTTCTTACTAACCCAAGCGCCTACTGCTGCTTCACCAAGGACAACTCTCAGCCCACGTCAGTACACCCTCCTTCTAGATAAAAGTTATCAAGACACCCCCACTTGCACAGAGAGCGTCCAACACAGACTGACCTCAGCTTTCTTTAACCCTGTTTAGAATCAGCAGCATAACTCCAAACACTATAGTAAACCCCTTCCTATTGCCTCATAGCACGGCATCCCATGGTCCCTACGATGTGCCTTCTCTCTTACTTCAGAAACTTTCATGATGACAGGTGTATTCCTGGTGGTCTTTGACTAGCGGGTTTTAACACAGATTTAACACATCTGGTCCTGGTACAGATGAGCCTATTTTCAGGGCACGAATAGAGACGCAGATGTAGAAAATGGACGTGTGGACACAGCGAGGGAAGGGGAGGAGGCTGGGATGAATCTGAAGATTAGGATTTACATACACACACTACCATGTGTAAAATAGACAGCTAGTGGGAAGCTGCTCTACAGCACATGGAGCTCAGCTCAGTGCTCTGTGATGACCTGTAAGGGTTGGGCAGAGGGAGGGAAGTCCAAGAGGATGGGGATATTATGCATACTTATAGCTGATTCACTTCGTTATACAGCAGAAACTTACAGCATTTAAAGCAGCTGTACTCCAATATAAAACTACATTATGCTATTTGACTCCATAAAACAGGAGAGAATGTGTAAAGACTTACAGTGGAATTGACACATTTCTAGGAGTCAAAAAGACCTAGGTTCTAGACCGATTAGACAGATACATTGGGTGGGTCATTAAACCTCTCTACACCTCAGTGTTTACAAGCACAAAACGAGAGAATTAGGTTAGATGGATGATTTCTGACCTTTGAGGTTTGAATCACAGGGACCATGGGTTACTACAAAGGATTCTTGAGTTTATATGGACAGTGAGTTTCTGTATCAGTGCAATCCGGGTGTATTAAAAATACAACTACTCTTACATGTGGACATTTAAAAGGTTTAGACTTTTTGACTTACTTCACCCTGTATGACAGGCTCTAGGTTCATCTACCTCACTAGAACTGACTCAAATTCGTTCCTTATTATGGATGAGTAATATTCCATTCTTTTTTATGGCTGAGTAATATTATAGATATATAATACATCTTCTTTATCCATTCATCTGTAGATGGACATCTAGGTTGCTTCCATGTCTTAGCTATTGTAAACAGCTGTTGAGAAGCTGCTATATATATATTTATATAAAACAGGGAATCCAGCTTGGCACTCTATGATGAGCTAGAGGGGTGGGATGAGAGGGGAGAGAGGCTCAAGAGGAGGGGATATATGTGTAATTGTCACTGATTTGCATCGTTATATGGCAGAAATCAACACAGCATAGTAAAGCAATTTTCTTCCAATTAAAAAATGCATTTTAAAAATTATGGAAAAAATGATTTAGATTTTAAAAATAAATCTTAATATTTGGTATTGGAAATCGCTGGACTCCTAAAAGGTCATATAACTGTAACCCTCCCAGTGAACACTTCGGCACTGATAAAAATCATCAAAATTTTTCTGTATCACCTTGGAAAGTAAAGACAGTGTGAAAAAACCTACAAGCGTTCCATTAGTGGAGGGAAAGGTGAAGCGTCACTCGTAGTCTGAGTACCTATCACAAAGCATAAAGCTACTTGAGAAAAAATAATGACACAGTGTCCATACCCTGAATAGAACTTCACTTGTTTCCCAGTTATGCTTGGGGAGGATAACTACTGAGACTAATGGGTGAATGAGTTCTGTGGATAAATCCAAGATTCTACCCTGGATTATTAGCAAAGGCAAGTCTCCCTCAGAGAAGTTAATTCATAACAGTAGTGAGTTGTACTACTTTTTTCTGACCAGGGACCTATGTCCCTGGTGGCTCAGATGGTAAAGCGTCAGCCAGCCATGTGGGAGACCTGGGTTCGATCCCTGGGTTGGGAAGATCCCCTGGAGAAGGATGTGGCAACCCACTCCAGTACTCTTGCCTGGAAAATTCCATGGACAGAGGAGCCTCGTAAGCTACAGTCCATGGGGTCGCAAAGAGTTGGACACAACTGAGCAACTTCACATACATCATTAAGATTTAAATTTTAAAAATCCTCCTTTTAGACTTGAATTAAACTTCTCATACAACATTCTTATTTTTTCCTTCAGATTCTTAAGCTTTCAGCAGTCACTTTTTATGCACTACATTGTGAACCAAANCAACTTCACATACATCATTAAGATTTAAATTCTAAAAATCCTCCTTTTAGACTTGAATTAAACTTCTCATACAACATTCTTATTTTTTCCTTCAGATTCTTAAGCTTTCAGCAGTCACTTTTTATGCACTACATTGTGAACCAAAAATTTTCTCCTGAATACAGTATTTGTGCCATGTTTAGCAGAAGCATGCATCCTGTTCTTCCTCTATAGATATTCTTCAGTGAGTGCAGTCTTTAATCACTGACACTATGAATAGTCTTTTTCAAACACAGCATCAGGAAAAGCTTCTTCTTCTGTTTGGGGGAAATGGAAATTTATTTGATTTATGTGAATATATTAAAAAGAACTTGACTATAAGTATCTGTCTTTCAGACAACTATAAGTTTACCCTAATCATCGCTAATCATTTATGTGCTTTTGCAATGGAGTCTATGCTGGCCATAACTTCAAATTGATTAAATACAAAGTATCCACAGTTAGTTCAGTTCAGTTCAGTCACTCAGTCGTGTCCGATTCTTTGTGATCCCATGAATTGCAACATGCCAGGTCTCCCTGTTCATTACCATCTCTAGAAGTTCACTCAGTATCATGTCCATCGAGTCCGTGATGCCATCCAGCCATCCCATCCTCGGTCATCCCCTTCTNTTCAAAGTATTGGAGCTTCAGCTTCATCATCAGCCCTTCCAATGAATATTCAGGACTGATTTCCTTTAGGATGGACTTGTTGGATCTCCTTGCAGTCCAAGGGACTCTCAAGATTTTTCTCCAGCACCACATTTCAAAAGCATCAATTCTTCAGCTTTCAGCTTTCTTTATAGTCAAACTCTCACAAAACCTTAGCTTTGATTATACTGACATTTGTTGGCAAGGTAATGCCTCTACTTTGTAATATGCTGTCTAGGTTTGTCATATTTTTTCTTCCAAGGAACAAGAGTCTTTTAATTTCACAACTGCAGTCACCATCTGCAGTGATTTTGGTGCCCAAGGAAATAAAAAACTTTGCATAAAAATATTTCAGTATACTATCTTACAATAGGGTACCTACACAAAAATCAGTAGGTTTACTGAGGTAGACAATAAGCCGTTAATATTCCTACACTTACAAGAAAAACTGCAATAAAAATGTTTGTTATTTATAAGAAAGCAAATATAAATGATTTATAAGCACACAATTTTAAAAATTAAGGAAAAAGCTGTCATGATTTTTTTCTAAAATATTAAAATATTGTAAGATTCAAGTAATCTATTGAATTCATAGATAAATTATATGGAGACTTTCTTACTACTCATTAATATGGTTTTTAATATTTAATTATTACTGACAAAAGCAATAGGGAGATATCAAAAATAATGAGAATATTTTCAAAGAATATTATAAAAGAAACCTCATTTGCATTCTCACTATATTAAAAGGTATAAGGCACTCACCTACATGACTCCTTGTTTTTGGTTAGAACTCAATTATTAAGCCTTCTAATTTAAACTGGATGTTTGGCAAGCTACATGTTTTAGACTAAATGTTGGAATCCCCCCAAATTCAAACTTTGAAATTTTAACCCTCAGCCTCCACATTGGTGAGAAAGACACTTCTGCTATTTAAGTCACTTAGTTTTCAGTATTTTGATATAGTAGCTTTGGCAGACTAAGACACTACAGTTTGTAAATCTCCTCAGAACCTCATTTAGAAGATATTCCTAGTTTCTTCCTAGATTAGATCCCATCTATATTAGTTAGCTCTTTTAGTAAATTAGCTCTTTTAGTTAGTAATTTTTTTTACCATTTTATTAAAATTTTCATAAATAATAGAATACAGCAATAATACAACCTCCACATCAGTCCCTGTTAATTTCAGGACTCTTCCTATCTCTAACTCAGGTTGTATCATATTTTATTTTGGATGCTAGATTACACTGTTAAGAGGTCCTCTTAGATCATTTTGATAGATCATAGGAATTTTAGTTGTACAAAGCTTTTTGTATGAAAAGAGTGAGAAAAATCGTTTGCCACTTCAGAAAAGCACAGCTCACCTAATACAAGTAGCCCAGTTTTCCAACTGAAAGAGACCCAAAGCTTCAGAGTTAGTGAAAACTCGTAAAAGTAAATAATTTCTCCTTTTCAGCTTCGATTGTCAGGCAACATTTTAGAATGAGAGCCAGACCCCAATACTACTAAAACTTTATTTACATTTTAGCCAAATCTCTCTGATGGGAAAGTGCAAAAAATTCACAAGTTTAAACTAATAAAACGTTACTGTTTTCCATAATATTCCATCATAACTTAAATGTATTTAATACTTGAAAAAACATTACAGCAAATAAAGAAAATGTTAACAAAATTCTGTTTTGCAAAGGTTCTCATATTTAGAACATTCTTTAAACCAGGGTGACAAGCCAGGGCCCTCAGGGCAAATCTAGTCCATTCCTATCTTTATAAATAAAGTTTTATTGGGATACAACTTCACAAATTTTGTTATGCACTGTTGTCTATGGTAGCTTTCATGGTTCAGCAGAATTGCCTGATTGCTCCAGAGACCTTGAGGCTGGCAAAGCCACAAATATTTATTATTAGGCCCTTTGCAGTATAAAGGATTCTGACTCCTGATGTAAATAATATTTGATACTGAATTCAGTGATTTTAGAAAAGGCAATGTAATTACCTTCACATATTTATTTGAAATGAAATACAGTGAAGCAGATGAATACTCCATATGCTTGTCAAATTATATTTGGTAAAAATCTTACATTTCTACTGTTTTTGGTTGTCATTAAACATGCAGCATTGAGAAGCTGGCTCACCAGTTTGTTGCCATTGTTTTCAAAATGTTAGTCACTCAGTTGTGTCTGACACTTTGTGACCCCATAGACAGTAGCCCACCAGGCTACTCTGTCCATGGAATTCCTGCCTGTCCATTCCTCTAGGCAAGAATATTAGAGTAAGTTGCCATTCCCTTCTCCTGGGGATTTTCCCAACCCAGGGATAGAAACCAGGTCTCCTGCATTGCTGGCAGATTCTTTACCATCTGAGCCACCAAGGAAGTCCTTGGGTTAATGTATTTCAGACATGTATTGTGTTAGGTGACAAAACACTAATTTTCACATTTCTTTTCTAAATTACTTGGAAAGAAAAGATTTTAATGTTTAAGTATGAATAAAAAATATCGATGCTTAAGACTCCTGAATCTTTGTAATTTCTTAACATTCTAAGTGTGATGAATAAGGATAAATACTAGTTTTAAAAGAGTTTGGGCACTAATGAAGCCAAGTTTCAATAATACCTATACAGAGTGTTTGAATAGTCCTAGAAGACTTTATAGTTTAAAAGCCCACAATAGGAACATGGGCATTTTTTAGTGTTTATCCTTTTAAGCTATTGCTTAGAATATTTTCATTAAAATAAGTGTTTTATTTCTTAATTTATCTGCTTCTACTAAAGTCATATAGGTGTGATTATAATACTCCAACTGGTTACTGTGGAAATTATAATGATATTAACAACTGATCATGACTTCCAAATGAGACAAGCTGCAGGATATAGTTAAATATACAAACCCATGAAAAGAATGTATTGTCATGCAAAGTCTTGAGTATCATTAAAGAACAAAGGAAAAAGGAAACAAGGAAATGGGAAGATACAAAATAAAAATAATGAGCAATTATATTCAGCTCACCAGAATTCCCCCTGCACTTTCAATCAATGTTTCTGCTTCTGCTTTCTATTCTAAATAATTGTGCTAGTTCTGGTAAATATATCCAGCATGATCCAAAACAGCTGTAACTGCTTTCCTGTGATTAATTAATTAATTCTTAATCTTTTTTTTTTTTTGCTCACTATTTCATGGAATTTTTGAAACACTCTATAGTAGTTCTTATTTATGGTCCAATCTTGCAAGGCATGAATGATTTCAAAAGATAATTCTGACTCTAGACACTAGAGTTGTAAGTGAGCAAGCAGTTACATTTTCAAAGAAACACTCCAGAAGTGGAGAAGCTTTGTGTGAGGGATTTGCCCCCAAGGAGCTCTGCAGTTATGTAATCTTAGGCAGATTTCTAGTCCTCAGTACTATTCTCTACCAAGGGGGCATACAAATATTACCTTCCCCATAGAATTCTTGGGAGATTAAATGAGAGGATATATGTATAAAATGGTAAGGACCATGTCCAGTATGTGGGGATTGCTCAACAATGTTAGTTATTTCAGTACTAACCTTGGAAGTTCTATGCTTGATCAAACAATGAGCAAGCACTAACAAACGTGAGTAACAACTCCTCTAGGTTACTTCAACAAATAGAACAGGTTATCTACTTACAAGCTGCCCTTTTTAAAAGCACCAAAGAGTACTATGTTCTTTGAATCTCCACTTTTCTCTGCAGTATTAATGCTGAATTGCTATTGGCTATTGCTAGAAACCCGGAGAAGGCAATGGCACCCCACTCCAGTACTCTTGCCTGGAAAATCCCATGGACGGAGGAGCCTGGTAGGCTGCAGCCCATGAGGTCACTAAGAGTCGGACACGACTGAGTGACTTCACTTTCACTTTTCACTTTCATGCATCGGAGAAGGAAATGGTAACCCACTCCAGTGTTCTTGCCTGGAGAATCCCAGGGACAGAAGGAGCCTGGTAGGAAGCCATCTACAGGGTCGCACAGAGTCAGAAACGAGTGAAGCGACTTAGCAGCAGCAGCAGCAGCATTGCCAGAAACGAAATTCATATTGGAAGATAACAGCTAAATACTGTGGTATTTAAACCTCACAGTAGACTCTCTTTTAGTGGCAGTGGTGAGGTGACACCTGCAAATAAAGCAGACTCAGGTAGTGGCCTGAAGAGGTGCTGAAAAGAGAAACAGCCATCAGTTGATGTCATGAACCCAGGAGCCTCCCAGTTATAAATGGGCGAGCCTCTGAGGAAAGACCTTGTGTTATGCAGATCTCTGCTAAAAGCAGCCTTTGCAAAATGATTGATAATAACTAATCTCACCCTATCTGTACACTCAAACTAATCTCAGAAAATATGAAATACATTGATAAAATATTCTTAACGAAAACTAGTCTACATTAAACTTGTATCACCTATGTATGAGCTTCCCCAGTGGTGCAGGGGTAAAGAACACACCTACAATGCAGGAACCACAGGAGATGTGAGTTCAATCCTTGGGTTGGAAAGATCCCCTGGAGAAGGGAATGGCAACCCACTGCAGTATTCTTGCCTGGAAAATCCCATGGACAAAGGAGGTTCGTGGGCTACAGTTCACAGTGTGGCAAAGAGTTGCCCCGACTGAAGCAATCTAGCATGCACGGACATATGAATGGACTACAAGTATGACTCTTTAATTAGCATACTTACCTTAAAGGTTAGGATCCTCAGATTCAGTTTCCCTATAGCAACTAACTATTATCTAAAAATAAAATTTAGCTAGGCTATGTAAAAACTCAGAATATTTATTATTTTCACCTATTTGGTAAAGTTCTGGCTTTTTAGCATCCCTGCAATGTTCTGTTCATCCTGGGCCTGCCTTCCTCCCAGCCTCATTTCTCATACCTCGCGCTGTACCTCCATGCTCTAATCTAATCTAAATTTCACTCAGTTAGGTCTGACTTTTTGTGACCCCTTGGACTATACAGTCCATGGAATTCTCCAGGCCAGAATACTGGAGTGGACAGCCTATCCCTTCTCCAGGGGATCTTCCTGACCCATGCATTGCAGACATATTCTTTACCAACTGAGCTATGAGGGAAGCCCTACATACTAAAAAGCTATTATCCTCACAATACTATAGCATGAAACTATGAGCTGAATTTAACTGTATTTTTTCAGATTTATTTTTGTTTCAAAGCAGACAGTTTGTCTTATTAGATTAGTCAGTAAGCATTTACTCAATAAATGCATTTCCATTATCTTATTAATCTCAGAGTCAGAAGATAGTTCCTAATGATTTGTCTAAATTTTTCTTTTAAAAATTCAAATGTTTTTCTGTAACCCATCTCTTATAGGAATATAGATTAAATTGCATCATTACAAACACACCTTCATATACTGAGAGTTGTTGCAGAGTGAGAATTTTTTTTTTCTTTTTTAAACAATTAGTGTGTGTGTGCTCAGTTGCTCATTCATGTCCAGTTCTTTGCAACTCTATGGACTGTAGCCCACCAGGCTTCTCCGTCCATTTTAACATAGCAATTTGCATATTAATAACTTTTTGAATAGTGAAGGTAGATGGAGATTCCCTTTAGACTATTTTTCTGGAATAATGTAAAGAAGATTTAAAGACTGAAACTCATATCTATTACATTGGATAGTAATCATCACTTTGTTAGAAAATATGAAAATTGCAAAATAAATTGAAAAAAATTCACAGACATTCCATGTGTCAGAAGATGACTACTCTATGCGAATGTGGAAAGCTTGATAAGTATTACAATTTATTCTTTTAAGAGTGTGGGCATCCTTGAGTTATTATTTCTCTAGAGAGCAGTAGTAAAGTGTGCAGCTGGTACTCACATAGGGTGTACATAACAGCTTTCCCACAACTAGGATACAAGTTCCTATGTAATTGGATTTTTGAATGAGGTGACAATTACTTCCAAGTTTTCTATCAGTTACTCTCTAAGGTGTTATTCAAAATACTCTATATAACAACAGTACAATAAGTGCCAACCAATCAGAGTGCATACCTAGCCATTCAGAACAGACACCAGTCATAAACAGCTAGCACAGCAATGTGGATTGAATCAGTCCTGGCTATGCTGGAATTCTCATTAAAAGACGAAATCATTTGCCTTTAGAGTACTGGCCAAGGCTTCAAAATATCCCTTTCTAAACATAAAGAAAAGAAAATTCACACTAGACATTCTTTTCTTATTTTCTTTTTCTTCAGGCACAATAATCTGTTAAGAGCCAATCTGATTGGCGGATATTAGAAGACAGAAATTGAACTGAGACTGGAAAAGTTGTTAGGAATGCTACTTTCTGAGCATGTAAAATTTTTATAGTGCATGTAAAATTTTTCTACAGAGTATGCTCATTTGGCTAATAAACTTCAGTTAAGGAAAAGTAATGCCTTTTGGGACAAACTTCACCTTGACACTACTATAATATCCCTCNTGTTAGGAATGCTACTTTCTGAGCATGTAAAATTTTTATAGTGCATGTAAAATTTTTCTACAGAGTATGCTCATTTGGCTAATAAACTTCAGTTAAGGAAAAGTAATGCCTTTTGGGACAAACTTCACCTTGACACTACTATAATATCCCTCATGAACCTCCACCAATTACTATAAATTGAAATAATGCATATGAAGATTTTCATACAATTGTTTTAAGAACATAGTAAGTATTCTAAAAATTCCACTACTACTATTTTTGTTATTGACACCAAAGGGCAAGCTCAGGATGAAATTGTGCAGCAAGGGAATGGGTTTCATGATATTCATCATTCTTTCATTCCTAGGCTATGTACTTCACTCTCTCTCCACCCATCATCTCTTACCTATGAGTAAAAGTTCACATTACAGATCCAACCTTTCTTCTTGTCTTCACACACTGATCATATGTATGTATCCTGTTTTCCAAGCTCTGCTCATGATTGAAAATACAGTCATTTGACATTTTTCTCTTACGCACACTCTCTCTTTTTTTAATATGTATTTATTTGGCTATACCAGGTCTTAGTTGTAGCACATAGGATCTTTAGTGGCAACATGTGGAATTTTGTGCCCTGACCAGGGATCTAACTTGGCCTCCTGCATTAGGAGTGCTGAGTCCTTAACACTAGACTACTAGGGAAGTCCCCTGAAATTCTTTCAATGGACAATAATGATTGACAGTATCCTTATTCTTTTTGGCCTCAACATGCTTACATATCCACAAGGATCTTAAAAATGTATTGTAAATGTTATATCAAAGAACCTTTGGTAATTTCAGAGAGGGTGACTATAAAAAAAAGAAGTATTCAGACATGCACCCACCTCCCGTGGTACAGAGGGTGACGTATGCCCTCTTTCAGTGAAGAGGAAGCAGACTTCTAATTTATTATATCTTCTTACACATATGATATTTATTTGGTTGTAACTCCTTTTTATGGTGACATGAAACCTCAGGTCAGGAACAAGCTAGTTTATTTTGAATCTTTCCATTGTGTTTTCATAGGAGGTTTCTAATAATAACTGAAGATTATAATCTATGGAAATAGTTTTACTCATTTTAGTTGAACATTTCTAGTTTTATTCATAAAGTTCTTTTTTATTTTTTTTTCTGCTTCAGAATAAGAATTGTAGGGTTGGATCCATTAAGTTTATTTTATCACTTTTAATGCAAAGATTATTACTGTAATTTACATATCTCAGTAAGAGCCAAAAGCTTCCTGCTGTGGCTTTTTCTACCAATGTGCTACAAATTAACAACCAAGCTACATTAAAGCAAATGAAAAAAAAATGCAATTCTTTTCAGTATAAAGAAAATTATCTGCCCACGAGACTGTATAATTCCTTCAATAAGATTTCAAAAACAAGAAAACAAAATTTTTATGTAAACTATTTTAATGTTTTAGTCCCATCTGAGACAGTAACATAAATCTTGAGAAAATGTAGTAAAATCATATTGATCACCAAAAATGAAAGCATTAACTTTGAGTCTGTGAACTATGCTTAAAGTCATAAAAGTGTGCATCAGTGATATTTTAGAGAATCACTGAGACATTAATTGTGTATAAATTATTGAAATATGGCTTTTCCTATTTCTCATCGGTACCAAAGCATAAACTTTTGGTAAACAAGTAATCCAATACTTCAACAATGAGTTCTCACAAAGAAACAACCCATCCAGATATTGGAATTAATATGTCATTACTCAAAATATGCCAGGGTCAATTTCTATGCCTTATATCTTAATGAATATCCCTAGACCACCTAAGTATCTTGTCTAACACTGTCACTCACAGGTTTTACCAGGATAATGGAAAAATATTTCAAGAGTCTGTCAACAGGGATCAGTCTTCCAATGACCTGCACTTACTGCTCCCTTAATTCATATATTGAAGCTCTAACCCTCAATCTGATGGTATTTAGAGTATGGCCTTTGGGAGGGAGGTAATTAAGTTTAGATGAAGTCATGAAGGTGGGCCCCATGATGGGATTAGTGATCTTGTTAGAAGAAAGATACTAAAGCTCTCTGTTTTCCATATGATGATTCAAGGAAAATGTGGCCAACTACAAAGCAAGGGAGTTCTTGCCGGGAATAAACT
>SJYV01022369.1:16960-30191 GCA_006410875.1 Neotragus pygmaeus
ACCCAGAGGGATGGGGTGGGGAAGGAGGTGGGGGGGTTCAGGATGGGGGGGACATATGTATACCTGTGATTGATTTATGTTGATGGATGGCAAAAACCACCACAATATGGTAAAGTAATTAGACTCCAATTAAAATAAATAAATTAATTTTTTTTTAAATGAACAAGATGATAACAGAGATAGACATGGGTCCTATAAGAAAGTGTCTATGGAATTACTGGATTTATGGTAAAGCTGTCTGAAGAAAGGGTAGAAAGCTGGATGGCCACACTGGCATGGGATGGCCAGTGAAGCTTCCTGGGAAGCGGGGCTTGGGAGGGCCTCTGAATGACCAGTAGGAATCAGAAACGGAGGCAAACGGGGCTGTCTATGTAAGGGAAACAATGGGAGCAAGTGCATGGGGGCTGGAATGCTGTGGTTTTGTGTGGTGGAAAGTAGACCCATGAAACCAGAGTAGAGATTTTTGTGTGAAGGAAGAAGTGAGAGAGGAGCTTGGGCAGGTGAACAGGTGTGGGCAGCGTGTTGAGGTCCTAGAATGTCACTCCAGGGGAGTGGCGTGATAAAGAGGTGTTCTAAGGGGATGACTAAATGTGGTCTGCTAGAGAAGGGAATGGCAAACCACTTCAGTATTCTTGCCTTGAGAACCCCATGAACAGTATGAAAAGGCNTTTTTTTTTTATCTCTTCTTGCTATTATTTGGAACTCTGCATTCAAATGGGTATATGTTTCCTTTTGTCCTTTACTTTTTGCTTCTCTTCTTTTCACAGCTATTTGTAAGGCCTCCTCAGACAACCATTTTGCCTTTTTGCATTTGTTTTTCTTTGGGATGGTCTTGATCCCTGTCTCCTGTACAATGTCACAAACTTCTGTCCATAGTTCTTCAGGCGCTCTGTCTATCAGATCTAGTCTCTTGGATCTATTTGTAATTTCCACTGTATAATTGTAATGGATTTGATTTAGGTCACATCTGAATGGTCTAGGGATTTTCCCTACTTTCTTCAATTTAAGTCTGAATTTCAGAATAAGGAGTTTATGATGTGAGCCACAGCTTCCTATCTTGTTTTTGTTGACTGTATGGAGCTTCTCCATCTTTGACTGCAAAGAATATAGTCAGTCTGATTTCGGTGTTGACCATCTGGTGATGTCCATGTGTAGAGTCTTCTCTTGTGTTGTTGGAAGAGGGTGTTTGCTATGAACAGTGTGCTCTCTTGCCAAAATTCTATGAGCCTTTTTCCTGCTTCATTTTGTACTCCAAGGCCAAATTTGCAGGCCTTGGAATTATTCCAGGTGTTTCTTGACTTCCTACTTTTGCATTCTAGTCCTCTATCATTAAAAGGATACTTTTGGGGGGTGTTAGTTCTAAAACCTAGTTGATCATTATCAATCCTTTTTTTCAGATTAAGAAAAAACATTTTTACAAATTCCCACTCCCTTGCAAATTTGTTCTTCTACTGGCTTCCTATCTGTCTATAGTATCTTTTCCCTCATGTTATTATTATTTTGTTATTTTCCTATGAAATTTCTTTATATATGATGTAGATTAAGTATATGTAAATATTCTATGTATTAAGTGTATGATGTCATACTTTAAAAATTAGCGTGCAGGATACCATGTCTGCTTGCTTTTTGACTTTCACATGCCTGCTTTACTTTCTCTAACTTAACAGGACTTTTCAAACCTGAAGGTGAACAGTAAGGATTTAGTTGATGATTCATCTACCTTTTCTCACAGATCTGTTATCTTGAATGTAAGCTCTATATGTTCCTTTCAGGAACAGGATTTTGAAACACTTTTTTTTTTTTTGTATTGTCTTCCATGATAAAATCTCTGTAAGTTGGCTAAGTTAGAAATATGGGTTTAGATTGGAGTGAGCCATGTAACAAACCCAAGTGTGAAGATGTCCTCAAACATGAAGAAGTGGCTGGAAAGGTGTAGGATTCTAGACCCTATTGTGTGGTAGATAAACAGCATTGATAAATTGTGGTCCATGGGATGCCAAGGCTAAGTGCACATGCTTTAGCTGTAACATTAAAATAATTTATAGTAAAAATCCGAATTTTAGAGTGCTAGCTGTTTCTTTTGACTCTCAGTAAAAAGATTGACGAAAGAAAGTGGATTAATCTAAAATAGATCAATCTAAAGTCAGTCAGTCAGTTCAGTCACTCAGTTATGTCCGACTCTTACCAACCCCATGAACTACAGCACGCCAGGCCTCCCTGTCAATCACCAACTCCCGGAGTCCACCTGAACCCATGTCCATTGAGTCAGTGATGCCATCCAACCATCTCATCCTCTGTCGTCCCCTTCTCCTCCTGCCCTCAATCTTTCCCAGCATCAGAGTCTTTTCCAATGAGTCACTGTTTGCATGAGGTGGCCAAAGTATTGGAGTTTCAGCTTCAGCATTAGTCCCTCCAATGAATATTCAGGTCTGATTTCCTTTAGGATGGACTGGTTGGATCACCTTGCTGTCCAAGCGACTCTCAAGAGTCTTCTCCAACACCACAGTTCAAAAGCATCAATTCTTTGGCTCTCAGCTTTCTTTATAGTCCAACTTTCACATCCATACATGACCCCTGGAAAAACAATAACCTTGACTAGATGGACCTTTGTTGGCAAAGTAATGTCTCTGCTTTTGAATATACTATCTAGGTTGGTCATAGCTTTCCTTCCAAGGAGCAAGCGTCTTTTAATTTCATGGCTACAATCACCATCTGCAATGATTTTAGAGACCCCCAAAATAAAGTCAGCCACTGTTTCCACTGTTTCCCCATCTATTTGCCATGAAGTGATGGGACCAGATGCCATGATCTTAGTTTTCTGAATGTTGAGCTTTAAGTCAACTTTTTCACTCTCTTCTTTCACCTTCCTCAAGAGGCTCTTTATTTTTTCTTCACTTTCTGCCATAAGGGTGGTTTCATCTGCATATCTGAGGTTATTGATATTTCTCCTGGCAGTCTTGATTCCATCAGTCTGAAGGGCTAAAGTCAAAACTGTACATTGCTCTGCTAAAAAAAAAAAAAAGTGTACTCTGTTTTCAAACAATCATCTGTAGTGCTTGAAGAACTGTCATTTGAAATTTGGTAGAGTGTAAAAACCAGATGTTCCCTTGGTATCTCTAAGTTTCTTGAAGAGATCTCTAGTTTTTCCCATTCTGTTGTTTTCCTCTATTTCTTTGCATTGATTGCTGAGGAAGGCTTTCTTATCTCTCCTTGCTNCTGCCATAAGGGTGGTTTCATCTGCATATCTGAGGTTATTGATATTTCTCCTGGCAATCTTGATTCCATCAGTCTGAAGGGCTAAAGTCAAAACTGTACATTGCTCTGCTAAAAAAAAAAAAAGTGTACTTGTACTCTGTTTTCAAACAATCATCTGTAGTGCTTGAAGAACTGTCATTTGAAATTTGGTAGAGTGTAAAAACCAGATGTTCCCTTGGTATCTCTAAGTTTCTTGAAGAGATCTCTAGTTTTTCCCATTCTGTTGTTTTCCTCTATTTCTTTGCATTGATTGCTGAGGAAGGCTTTCTTATCTCTCCTTGCTATTCTTTGGAACTCTACATACATATGCTTATATCTTTCTTTTTCTCCTTTGCTTCTCACTTCTCTTCTTTTCACACCTATTTGTAAGGCCTCCTCAGACAGCCATTTTGCTTTCTTGCATTTCTTTTCCATGAGGATGGTCTTTATCCCTGTCTCCTGTACAATGTAATGAACCTCCGTCCATAGTTCATCAGGCACTCTGTCTATCAGATCTAGTCCGTTAAATGTATTTCTCACTTCCACNCTTTGCACTGATCACTGAGAAAGGCTTTCTTATTTCTCCTTGCTATTCTTTGGAACTCTGCATTCAAATCGGTATATCTTTCCTTTTCTCCTTTGCCTTTCGCTTCTCTTTTTTTCATAGTTGTTTGTAAGGCCTCCTCAAACAACCATTTTGCCTTTTTGCATTTCTTTTTCTTGGAGATAGTCTTGATCATTGCCTCCTGTACAGTGTTAACATACCTCCATCCATAGTTCTTCAGGCACTCTGTCTATCAGATCTAATCCCTTGAACTGATTTGTCACTTCTACTGTGTAATCGTAAGGAATTTGATTTAGGTCATACCTGAATGGTCTAGTGGTTTTCCCTACCTTAATTGCCAAATTATTTAATATTCAAACTGTCCTAAAAAATATTTGTCAACAGTTTACAGATGAGGAAACTAAGGCTCAGAAAACACCTCTGGCCCATGTCATACAGCTTAGTAGAGGCAGAGGCAGGATTTGCACCTAAATCTCTCTGACTTCACAGCTGGTTCTCAGATGTTCCCTAAGAACCCCACTGTGTACAAGACAACTTGTCAAGTGCTGTGGAGACCAGGAAAGGGACTGGTGTCAGGCCCTGCCCAGAAACAGCTTGCTGTTGTTGTTTATTTGCTAAGTCATGTCTGACTCCTTGCAACCCCATGGACTGTAGCGTGCCAGGCTTCCTTGTCCTTCACTGTTTCCTAGAGTTGGCTCAGACTCATGTCCATTGTGTTGATAATGCCATCCAACCATCTCCAGGGTCAGAAAACAAGATGTACAGAAACCCAGAGGTTGGAGAAGCCTTGTCTCTAGGGAGCCTGGAAGGTTTCTTGGAGGAGATAAACCTGACCCTCTGCAGGCCAGNGAAGTTGGCTCGGACTCATGTCCATTGTGTTGATAATGCCATCCAACCATCTCCAGGGTCAGAAAACAAGATGTACAGAAACCCAGAGGTTGGAGAAGCCTTGTCTCTAGGGAGCCTGGAAGGTTTCTTGGAGGAGATAAACCTGACCCTCTGCAGGCCAGTGGGCCCTGCTGGGGTCAGTCTGGGGATTGGGGGCTGGCAGGAATGCCCAGAGCAGGAAACCACGCAGCATCCTGAACCCACCCTGATTTTAGGCTGGCCAGAACTGGACGGGAGCCAGTAGTGAGCTCATTTCCCCAGGCCATCTCAGAGCTGCGGGGAGAGGACCTGGCCCAGGGCTTGGGATTCAGACTCAGCCCTCTCATCTGGCTTTGCCATAGCTGATTCATTCCCCTGCTTCTCCAGCCCTCCCCAGAGGCTTCCTCCAGCTCTCCCATCACCCTAATCTCCTGCTGAAGAACGCACCCTTCCAACATGGCTACTGAGAACCTGGGTTGAGGACATGTGGCCCTGGCCCAGTGAGCCCTTCCCGAGCCTGGGGACTGAGAAGTAAACATCCCCTGCAGGACAAGTCGGAAGTGTTTCATCTCCCAAGTCCTTGGGAAGCGCCTCACCAATGGCCACCATCCCATTCTTATTACTGTCATTACTGTTGTCTACCTTCAACAGTCTTCCGACCTTTCTTGAATGGCCTTCTTCCCCTTTCCTTGACTCCATTCCTATCCATATTTCTCTGTAGCATCTACCTCTCCCTCCTAGCTTCCCCACTGTCCCAGTCTTTAAAAATATACCCTCCCTTGTCTCACTCCACCAATGCCTGGGGAATTCCTGGGACTCAAAAGGGATCTTCTTTAACAGGCGGTTGGTCTTGGTGTGTGTGTTAATCCACTAAATGAGCCCATGCTGACATGTGAGTGAGGCGGGTGGTTCCACACATGGCCTCTCACACACAATATAGGAAGACACAGACCTTACTCTAATCTGCGTTTATTGAGCAACTATTTAGTGCAAGGCACCATGGTGAACTTTGTCAATATCTCCCAAAGCCAAGAGGGTTATTTCAGAAAGTACTGGAAATGGCATTTCCTGAGCTTAGTTCTCATGTCTGTCTGTCTATCTGTCCTTGCAATTTGTTCATGTTTTCTCGTTTTAACCCTGAGACAGAACTCTTTCCCGTCATCAGGGACAGAGTCAGGAGCATACAAAAATAAGGATGGCAAAGGCAAGAACAAAGAGAGCCCACAGAAACCCAACCTGTGTATGAAACAAGACAGGCATTGCTGAGCTGTGGCCTTGGAACTCTCCCTTTCAACATCAGTCACAGTGTGGAGGAGGAGAGTAAAGGATGTCCCCCACCCAAGTTAGAGCTGCTGGGGATTATAGAAAGCTCCACCAGAGGCCCAGCCAGCAGGGATCCAGATGAGAGTCTGAACTGTGGTTTAGATATTAGACAACTGAAAGTAGGGTCATGAGCCACTCTCTCCTCAATCCCATGGGCCTCCCTGGAAGGCCACATGTTTCAGAGCAGTATGGGGTCTGGAGAGAGAGGTCTGAGTAATCACGCCAGTGTAGTGAGAGATCCTTCTTATCCACCAGTATGACTTAGCCCTGTGCCATGGTGAGCTTCCCTTTTTGTTTCCACGAACTCTGCAGCAGGGCTGGGTTTCCTGTCCTGGAGAGGGACCGTCCACCAGCTTGCTCTGTTCCCTCTGCTCTCTCTCCTTCGAAATTCCTGGGAAGAGGCCCAGAGCAGAAGCCAAATTGATGCAGAAGAGGCACCGCAATGTGGTTGGAGCCCACAAATTTACTGTTGTGGGCACAAGGCTCCTAGGGGGCTTAGCAGTCAGCGGTCCTGCTTGTGTTCCAGAAGCTCTGGGATGGCGTCCCCTCCTAACATAAGCCAGAAGGGCCCCGAGGCAAGCTTTCTGCTAACTTGCAGAATCAAGAAGTTTCTTTTCTCCCTGCAACTCTTTTCCTTTTTTCAAAGGAAACCTTTACCACAGTGGAAAAAGATTTCTAATTTTTTCCTGATTAGGTAAATAACATATATTCTATACTATAATTTTTTTAGTTGAATACCACAAAAAAGTACAAAGAAAATAAAAATCACCTGAGTTCTCGCCACACTGAGCTGTCACCACTGATAATTTAGTAGCCATCATTTCATTCATCGTCATATACAGACATACACATTCCTTACCATGAAAGGGATGTCACACATGATGCTTAATCACAGACATTTTGACGATGTGTTTTTGTTTAGGTTTAGTTTAGTTTGGTCTGTTCTGGACTTGACTGACTTGCTTGGGTTTAGTTGAGTTTAGTCTGGTGTGTGTAGTTTGGTATGGTGTGGCTTGCTTTGGTTTCACTGGTTTGATTTGGTTTAGTTGGGTTTGGTTTGGTTTGGTTTGGTGTGTTCTGTTTGATTGATTTTAGTTGGATTTAATTTGATTTGGTCTGATCTGGTCTGTCTTGATTTGGCCTGGTTTGGTCTACTCTCTTCTGGTCACATCTGATCTGGTCTCCTTTGGTTCGATTTGGTTTGGCTTGGTTGAGCTTACCTCCCCAGTGTCCTTCCTTGACATGTATCCTCAAGTATCTTTCTTCATGTTCATTCAAACGTGAGGGGGTTGGAAGCATAGTTTATTTCACAAAAACTGAGACTGCTGTATACATGTCTCCACGCCTTGCCTCTCTTTTCCCTGATATGCCCCGGAAATCCCTCTGAGTCGCATAGATCCAGCACAGTCCCTTTAATGACTGCCCAGTATTCCGTGGTATGTGTGGACCCTGGGCACTCAGCTGTTTGTCCACCAAGAGACCGTAGCCTGATCTCCTGTGTCTGGCCTCTACACATGTGTTTCTCTCGATGCCATCGTGTTACACCCACCTCCAAGGACTATTCACATAACTGTGCCACCCTGCAATGCAGGCTGCCGTTATTGTTATCCTGTGACTAGTCTTTCATTCTGACACTTTTGTTCTTGTGGAACACACACCCAGCAGTGAGATTGCTGGGTCAGAAGATCTGTGTGTTTTCACTTGTAATAGGTCCTGCCATATTGCTTCTCTCTCCTCCAAAAAAAGTTGGTAACTTACATTTCCATTGGCATTGGCAGTATATGAGCAGAAATCCCCACTATCTCCCAGTTCCAGTCATCAGCAATATCTGATTGTTACTTTTTTCTGGTGGGGGGGATTGCTGTGTGGGGTCTTCGTTTTGTTGCACAGACTCTAGAGAGCATGAGCTCAGGAGTCCCATGGTATGTGGGGTCTTAGTTCCCCCACCAGGGATCAAACCCATGTCCCCTGCTTTGGAATGGGGATTCTTAACCACTGGACCACCAGGGTAGTCCTTCTCATTGTTACTTTATTTTGCATTTTCTACATTGGTAATGAAGCAGTGAGGCTGAGCATCTTTTCATACCTTTATCAATCAATTTGGATTTTCTATTGAGCTACTCATCCTTTTTATTTAATAAGAATTTTCTCTTATAAATTTTTATCCTTTATCTGTCATATGAGCTGTGCATCTGTTCCCTCACCCCAACTTTAACATTTGCTTTTTCATCTTGTGTATGATATCATACATTTATTTCAAATTTAATATTGTAATTTCGTGTAGTAATTCATCTATTTTTTTCATTTATAGCTTTCAGGTTTATTGTCTTAGATTAAAAGGTATTGCTATTCCCTAGACTGTACATATATTTTCCTAGATTTCAATATTTTTGTCTTATTTTTTACATTTAAACTTTTAATTGATCTAGAATTTATTTGTAAATACAGTGTAAGAGAAGACTAGAATCCAACTTTATTTTCTTTCATATGGATGGCAAATGATGCTATCATCATTTATTAAAGAAATATTCAGGGACTTCCTTGATGGTCCAGTGGTTAAGAATCCGCCTGCCAATGTAGGGGACATAAGTTCAATCCCTGGTCCAGGAAGATGCCACATGCCATGGAGCAACTAAGCCCATGCACCACAACTGCTGAGCCCATGCTCCAGTGCCCGCATCACAACTACTGAAGCCCACGTGCCTAGCACCTGTGCTCTGCAAAGAGAAGTCACCACAATGAGAAATCCACGCGCCACAACAAAGAATAGCCCCCGCTGGCTGCAGTCAACTAGAGAAAGCTGAGGCAGCAACGAAAACCCAGTGCAGCCATAAAGAAATAATAACAATAAACAATTTTATATAATTTATATATAAATTATATAATTTGTATATAAATAATAATTTATAAAATTAATAAATTATAATAATTTACTTTTAATTTTATTATAATAAATAATAAGTACTTTTATCATAAATAAAATTTATGTTTATTTATTTATTATAATTTTAAATATTTTATTAATTATAATTTATTATAAATTTATCTATAATTAATTTATAAAATTATAATTCTATAATTTCTACAAATTATAGAATTTATAATAAATAAATAATTTTCTCAAAAAAAACAAAAAAGAAATATTCACTTGCAACTGAAATAGAATCTCACCCTTGTCACATGTTGGGTTTGCCAAAAGTTCATTTGGGTTTTCTCATAATATCCTGCAGAAAATCCAAAAAAGTTTTTGGCCAACCCAATATTACAGTCACAGGCATCGCGACCATTCTGGTGCTTTCTCTCCTGTTTCAGTTCTATCCATCTGTTTTTGTGCCAGGACTATTCTGACTCTGATTGCCCAGGCTTTGTGGTATGTTTTAATATCTTGTAAACCCTCTGGCCTTATTTTCCAGAAGACATGCAAGCCATTGAGATGCCAATTAAAACTGTACTACCGTCTTATTATGTTTTCTATCCAAGAATGTGGATGTGCTTCCATCTGTTCAGCTCTTTGAGACTTTAAATTTTCTTCCTATAATTCCTGTACCTGTTTCCTCAAATTGATTCCTAAATTTATTATAACTGTGATGCTGTTATAAATGAGTTATTTTCCATTTCTATTATTAGTTTAGAAATTAAAACCCTATACTTTAACGTATTTATCCCAGTACCAAGTGCCAAATTTCCTTATTAGTTCTGAAGGGGGAGGAGCTAGTTTGGGGTTGGTTTATTTGTTTTTACTAACTCGAGAATATTGAGGTTTTCTAGATGTAACTATACCATCAACAAAATGTGTAATTTTATCTCTTTTTCTCCCAAAATTTTCTACAAATTATTCTACTTTCCTGTCTTTCTGTACCCATTAAAACTTCCAAAACAATATTTAACAATAATGAGGACAATGTTCCTGATTTAAATGGAAGTGTCTTAACAAATCACTATTTGTAGTATTTGTCTTTTGATATTTAATTATATTAACTACAGTTAATATATTAATAGTTCCTTCTATTTTTCTTAGTATTTCTATTGGGAAAGGCTGCTGAATTTTACTGAATGGCTTGTCAACCTCCATTGATTTGATCACATTTTCTTCCTTTAATTTGTTGATGAATATAGAAGTCTAAATAAAACATTAACATTAAATCAAAAGAATAATACATTGTGACCCAAGGATTTATCCCCAGTATGTAAGGGTATATCGGTATGTCTATTCACAAATTAGATTACTTAGATTTTGCTTTTGTACTTTTTCGGGTTTCACATATAAGTTGACAGTGTTGACCTATTCAAGTTTTTCATCTCATTGCATCTGTTTATACGTGACCATTTCTTCTAGTTTTTCGAATCTGTTGCTGTAGTTACACCTGCGTTTGCCTACGATTGTTCTGATTCCTTCTACACGTATGCTCACACTTCCCTTCCTCTGGGCTGGCCTTCTGTAATTCTGCTTTCATTGTCTTTACCCCTTGGTCACATTTTTTTTTCTGTTTTCACTGGGCTTTTTGAAAATAGAAGTAATGTTTAACACTAGAATCTGGCCATTTAAAATCGTGCACATGTGTTTTTACTAACTGAAGTAATGTGGCCGCTGTCCCATCTTGACCCACCTTGATTGACACAATTCCTTGGGGGTCCTGACTCTTTCACCTGAAGAGGCAACACCCACATTGTGATAGAAGAGGCCTTGTGAAACTGTGAGCTCTTTCTAGATGAGAACTCTGGCTCCCGATTCCTGGCAGAGGTCTGGGCGCTGCTGGCTCTTCAGGAATGCTGAGAAGGATGCAGGGAAAGTTGAATGAGTCCCTAGAATGGTTCTAAAGAATGGGAAAAGACATGTTTCAATCACACTTTTGCTTTTTTCCTTATGACAAAGGCAATATTTACTCACTTAAAAGAATTAAAAATATGGAAATTAAAAGGAACATTTAATTCCCCCAACAGGGACTTCCCTGGCAGTCCAGTAGTTAAGACTCCACACTTCCAACGCAGGGGGTGTGGGTTCAATCCCTGGTTGGGGAATTAAGATCCCACATGCCTCATGGCATCACCAAAAAAAAAAAATTAAAAACAAACCAAAAAACCTCCCAATATCCCCTGACCCAGAGATTAAATGTTACTAATACTACTACTGAGGAGGTGGCTCATGGCAGCACAGGCTCAGCATCAGGAGAGAAGCTCCACTACCCATTCTGGTGGGATCTCAGGCAAGCAAGTCCACCTCTTGATCCTCGCTTTCCTCATCTAAAACAGAGAGAACACTTCACCACATAGGTTTGTCATAGGATCAACTGAAATAATATTTATAAAGCACTTGACACATAGCAAGAACTCAAGGGACAGATATTATTAATAATATTCTTTATATGTCCATTCAGTCTTTTCCTCTATGCAAATCTATGACATTATATAGACACATACACATGTGTAGTAAGAATGGAAGCTGGTCCCAGGATGATTCTAGAAGAAGCAGTGAATGCTCTTATTTCTCCCCAGCACATGGAAGCAGAGTTGGCTCTCTCTTCTGCCCCCTCAGTCCGTGCACAGCACACAGGCTTCTCCTTGGCAGTCAGACTGGAGCCTCCTCCCACTTCAAGGTATGAGTTCCTCCTAAACTCCCCTGGGGTCTATTAGTGGACAGGATCAAAGGGAACCCAGTCTACGTTTTTTCATTCAATGTGCTCCATGTGTTACACATCTTACCCTAGTGCAGTGATACTTGTCAGAATGGAGCAGCATTCACTATTTGCGAATCACAGGATAAAAATAATTTAAATGCACTCCGAAGATATTGTTTTCAACTAGACTGACCAGACAGGCTGGACAAAGGGAGGTTGAGCGAGTCATCTCATCCTATTTAATCCTGCAACAATCTGGGAAGGATTTCAGAGTGCCTCTCTATCCTAATATTTATAAAATTCTCTTTTCTAAATGTATACAGTTATTTCAACATTTGGTATGTTTCTGTGTGTACAATAACACTTTAGCTCTGCATTCGGTTTTCGTTACTTAGAGTTAGACATGGAATGGATATTTTCAGTGCTCAGTGAATGAATGAATGGGTAAGTGAACTTCCTTCCTCCTGTAAGGAAATAGAAGAAAACTAAATCCAGAGCTAAAATCTAGATCTCATGATCTCTGATCCCAAGTCTGATACTTTTCTATCTTTTCACCAGGAGAATTTATATCTTACATCAAACCCAAACAGCCATTCTCAGCCCTATTCATCCTCCATTCATTCCTTTAGCAAATAGTCATTGGGCACCTACTGTGTGCCAGGTTCTTCCTCTGTTAATTACACACACAGAAGTATGAGTGATGACCTTGGCCATTGCTGTTATGGAAGAGTCTAAGTGGTCCAACCCATGCTCTCCAGAGGAGGACCTAGTCCCCTTTACACCCTGCTCTAGCCCAGCCTGAAGGAGAGTCGAGATTGGGAGGTGGAGATAGGAGGGAGAAATATTGTTCCAAGGGTGCCCTGATCCCTTCTTTGGGTGCAGCATCTCAGGTTCCCAAGTCCTTCTAGCCACACCCTCAGCTCCCCCTGCTCCCCAACTATTGCACTTCACCCACGATGCCATGCCTCAGGCTGTAGACCTCTTCTCCCCCTTTCAGGAAGGATCTAAGTCCACCTGCACCCTGGTCTTGGTCACTGGTCACCCATGGCATGTGAGGCCTCTCTCCTTACATGCTTCAACTTTTTAACACTTTCTACCTCATGTTCTGGATTATCCAGTGTGCATTTTATCTCCTCTACTAGATTATCAGTTCCTTGGGCTCAGGATCTATGTCAAATTTATCTTCATATCTTCAGCTGTGCCTGGAGTGATGCCTTATGGTGAATATTGCTTTTTTGAATAAATAAGTGGATGAATGTGTAATGGAAGGAGAAAATGTTATATGATGAGAGAGAGGTTAGAGAAAACAGGATTACTTGCTTAGTGTAAGTAATGAACTAGAATTTGGAGGGACAGAGAGAAAAGAGGAAGGAAGGAAAGTCTGTACATGGCAGGAACCCAAGTAAATAGAAATGGCCACAGGACTTTTTAAGAGCAGAAGAACTTGATATTTGAATCTGGTTTATAGGATATGATGGAGCCATCTCTCACCATATCCTCAATCTTCAGTGGCACATGCTGCGCTGATAGAAACCTTGAATGAGTCTATGGGAAATCACAGAAGTGGAGCAGTGTTGCACATCTGGAGTGAAGGCAGAGGGTGTGTGTGTGTGTGTGTGTGTGTGTG
>SJYV01022372.1:1829-21956 GCA_006410875.1 Neotragus pygmaeus
TGGTTGGCTAACATAACCTGATTTCAAGCCTGCTTATAAAGCTGTAGCTATCAAGAGAGACAAATGGATCAATGGAATAGAACACAGAGTTTAGGAAGCTTAGTGTATCCACATGCAAAAAAGAAAAAAAGGGACTTTAATTTATGCCTTGCATTATAACAAAAATTAACTAATGTTGGGCCATATGACAGATATTATATTTTAAAACCTAAAAGTTTATAGAAATTTTAGAAGTAAAAACAGTTGTGACCTTGGATCAGGCAAAGACTTCTTAGATACAAAAACATGATTCATAAAAGAACAGATTGCCAAATATTTTAAATCCGTATCATCTGCTTCTTGGAAAAATGCTGTTAAAACAATGAAAAGTTAAGCCATAGTCTAGGAGAAACTATTGTCAAGTCATCTGATAAAGAATTTGTACTCAAAATGTAATAAAGAACTCTCAAAACTCGATGCTTAGAACACAAAAACTCTATAAATAACAGATTTCAATAGACCCTTCACTGAAGAAGACATACCTGAAATTAGCATGTGAAAATATGCTAGATATCATTTATCACTAAGGAAATACAAGTTAAAACCACAATAAGGTACCAAAATACACCTATTTGCACAGCTGAAATTTAAAGGATTCATAATAAGAAAATGTTATCGAGGATGTGGAGCAACCAGAATTCTCATGTACTTCAAGTCTGTACAATGACTTTGAAAAACACTTTGCCAGTTTCTTAAAAATTTCATCATTCACCCACTTTATGATCTAGCCGTTCCACTTCTAGGTATTTGCCCAAGAGAAAGGAAAGCACATGACGAAATAAACAGATGGACATGAATGTTCACTGTGGACTTTTGTCTGTATGTGCTCAGTTGCTTCAACTGTGTCTGACTCTTTGAGACCCTGCGGATTGTAGCCCGCCAGACTCCCCTGTCCATGGGATTCTCCAGGCAAGAATACTGGAGTGAGTTGCCATGCCTTCCTCCAGAGGGCCTGCTCGACCCAGTGTCTTCTGCGTCTCCTGCATCACAAGTGAACTCTTTACCCGCTGAGCCACCTGGGAAGCCCCTATCTGTACTTGAATCGATAAAATGAATAAACTATTGATAAGCTATTTAGATGTTTTGAAATGATTATGTTGAGTGAAAAAAAGAGCTAGTCCCTCTGCTGTCCACTTGAAACTACTACAGTATTATCAATAGGCTCTTCTCCAATGTTGCTGTTGCTGTTCAGTCACTAAGTCATGTCCAACTCTTTGTGACCCCATGGACTTCAGTGCACCAGGCTTTCCTGTCCTCCACTGTCTCCTGGAGTTTGCTCAAGGTCATATCCGTTGGGTTGGTGATGCTGTCTAACCATCTCATTCTCTGCCACCCTCTTCTCCTTTTGCCTTCAATCTTTTCCAGCATCAGGGTCTTTTCCAATGAGTCAGGTCTTTGCATCAGGTGGCCAAAGTATTGGAACTTCAGGTTCAGCATCAGTCCTTCCAACGAATACTCAGGGTTGACTTCCTTTAGGATTGACTGGTTTGATTTTATAGTCTAAAGTTAAGTTGCTCAGTCGTGTCCGACTCTTTGCGACCCCATGTACTGTAGCCCACCAGACTTCTCTGTCCATGAGATATTCCAGGCAAGAATACTGGAGTGGGTTGCCATTTCCTTCTCCAGGGGATCTTCCTGACCCAGGGATCGAACTCAAGTCTCCTGCATTGCGGATAGACTCTTTAACCTCTGAGCCACCAGGGGGCTTTTGTAGTCTAAGGNAAGAATACTGGAGTGGGTTGCCATTTCCTTCTCCAGGGGATCTTCCTGACCCAGGGATCGAACTCAAGTCTCCTGCATTGCGGATAGACTCTTTAACCTCTGAGCCACCAGGGGGCTTTTGTAGTCTAAGGGACTCTCAAAAGTCTTCTGTAGCCAATATAAAATTTAAAAATGTGCATGCGTGTGGGAAGGTAAGCCAAGCAAAATAAGATATTATATCATATGATTCTACTTAAATAAAATGTTAGAAAATAAAAACTATTCTCTGGTGGCATAAGTCATGTCTGTTCTTGCCTCAGGTAGGCAGTGAGGAAAAGTTAACCAAGGGTCCAAGAGTCTTGGGGTGATGGATATGTTCATTACCTTGATTATGGAAAAGAGTCTCAGGAGTGTGTGTATATATAAAAACTTATCAAAATACCTTTTAAATATGTTGTTTATTGCGTGCCAATTAAGCTCCAATAACAAACTTTTTAAAAGTTTGCTCATTTCACTTTATGTAAATTTCACTTCTAAAAAGAACCAAAAGCAAACATTGATCTTGAGTTAAGGACAGGCATGATGCTGTGTTTATGGATAAAGTGTTCTGATGTCTGCAACTTATTTTGAAATGCAGCAGCAACAAGAAAATGGACAAATGCATGGGTAAATGGATGGATAAATGGATAGAGGTGTAATAACACACACGGACTTTTTTCTTTTTCCTGATGCAGATTTTCATATCAGTCTATTTCTGTATCAAGCCCACCACAGAGACTTCTGGGAGATGCTGCCAGCCTGTTTCCTTAGCCCAGTGTCCATAATGCTTCCTGACTGGAAAGTTTTCTAGCTCACCTCTGATTCTCCCTCATTTTTACCCTTCTCACTGGCCACTAAGGAAATCCCAGCTGCTTATCCTTGGAAGGCCACAGCCACAAAGAACATGTGTTTCATTAATCCATACGTGAGCTACAGTGGAAAAGTGTTGCTATTTACCTTATCCTCCAAATCTCACACTGATGGATTCTGTATGGATGTTCTATTAGTTTCCTTGGGTTGTCATCACGAAGCAGTATAGATTGAGGAGCTTAAACAACAGAGAAGTATTTTCTTATGGTTCTGAAGGCATGGAGGTCCAAGAGCAAGGTGTTAGCAGGCCTGGCTTCTCCCAAGGCCTCCTCTTCGTTTGCAGATGCCTTCTCTTGCTGCCTTTTCACCAGTGTTTGAATCCTTGCTGTCTCTCTCTGTACCCTAACGTCCTGTTCTTGTAAAGATACCTATCAGATTGAACTAGGGCAGACTCTAATGGCCTCATTGCAACTTAATTATCTCTTTGTAAAGCCTAGGTCCAAATACAATTACATTCTGAGGTACTGAAACCAAGCAGGACCCTATGGAGAAGACTCTTAAGAGCCCCTTGGACTACAAAGAAAACAAGCCAGTCAATCCTAAAGGAAATCAACCCTGAATGTTCATTGGAAGCACTGCTACTGAAGCTCCAATACTTTGGCCACCTGATGCAAAGAGCTGACTCACTGGAAAAGACCCAGAATCTGGGAAAAACTGAAGGCAAAATGAGAAGGGAGTGGCAAAGGGTGAGATGATTAGATAGCATCACCAACTTAATGGGCATGAATCTAAGCAAACCAATGTACACTGAGGCCAAACGAACCACACCACTGGCATTTGGAGCAGAGAAAGGTTTGTTGCAGGGCCAAGCAAGGAGAACTGTGGCTCGTGCTCAAAACCCCCAAGCTCTCTGGTGGTGCTGAAACAGAAGATGATCTCAGTTAAAAGACTGTGGGGTCAATCCCAATATGATTAGCTAAAGAATTAGTTAAACAGTTTCATTTTGTTCAGAGCGTTCATGTGGGCTGTTATCTCTTGCCTGGACCCCTCCACTCCTACCATCTATCTACCTGTTCTATTAGCATGAGGAAATTCCTGGGAAATAGTATCTCTTGACCATCTCACTGCTCTCATGTAGACTAGGTTAGACCCCCAGATATATACTTACTTTACTGTATATACACACACTGTGTTTTTTCTTATTCTTCTTTTCAAGGTGGTTATTCATTCTACAGTTATGTGTTTGGGAGCCTTTCTCCTCTCCTGTACCGCCGACACCAAAAAAGCAGGGGGAGCATTCAACACGATCCTTGTTGGAACCCATTGGTGAACCCAGTCGCTCAGCAACGCATCACACATACTAAGTGCTCAATAAGTCTTTGTTGAATGAATGAAAAAGAGCATGGAAACCTGTAAATCAATGGACCCTTCCCTGTTTGCCACCATTTACAGATGATTCCTTCTGCTCCCCCTTTGATCATCTCATTCCCAACTAGAAGTTTCCTTAGTAGGATGGTAGGAAATGAGGAAAGGGACCGGTGAGTCATTTGCGGAGTGGCTGTAGTTAAGGTCGAGCAGGATGGGGAGGGAGGGGGGAGTGGACAGAATGCAAGGCTGACCACTGAGCCTGTGCCGCATTGGTTACTTTTGACGGATATTCCTCACGGCTGCACCGCCCCATTCATTAGCACGGGTAGGTGAGGGTTGGATGTAATTTTAAACAACAGTTCGAAGCATTACTATTCTGGTTCTGAAACAGCTTAAATATTTTATGAGTTTTTAAGATTGGGAGAAATTAAAGCAAGTATGTAATCTTGCTCTGTGTGTGTATAAATATATACACATATGAAATTTAAATATACTCACACAAAATCTTATTGTAGAGAATCTCATAAATCTAAAAAAGATAGGGAGGCTAAAAAAAACCCTACCCATATGTAAACATAATATGAAAATATATTCAGTGTTAATTTCAGAATTTATTGCAATCTGCACTACATCTTTAACAATTGCACATACACTCTCTCGAGAGCGAGAGTGAATTTTTTAAAAATGAAATATTTTGCATAAAATATTTTGATATTTAAAAAAACCAATATAACTTTTAAAAAACCATAAAAGAAATGTCTAGCAGGAGTTGTGAGGGAACAGTTTTTAAGGGGAAAAAAGTCATTTCACTATAGTTTTTATCCTCTGAAATTGGGACCAATGTACTAGATAATTACGTACTTTGGGATCATTAAAGGGCTTTTAGCAAATAATTTATCTAGTGTTCAAATGGGAATGTAAATAAATGAGTAATTTTTCCTTGTTAATTATAATTCTTGTGAATTACAATGTCTAGGCACCTCTCCAGGACCACAAATCCACCCATGAGTCAGAAAATGTCACCAACAATGTTGATGTTGCATTTGATAAAGTTTTTTTTTTTCCATGAGTAATCATTATCTTCAATTTTAGACTATTCCAGAAATAAAAACTGACAATAAAGGTAACTTCGGTTTCATTCCATTTCTTGTATGCATTTTATGGATTATAATATGTTTCTATATCTCAATGAAGCAATTTATAGCAGAGGTGTTACTTTTTATTAAGTTCATATTATGCATATTTTACTGCAGCTTGCTACAGTCAAACATCTTCTAAAAGATTAACTCGCAAGTCACTCCCTGTTTCTGCCAAAATGAAAAACAAAGAGAATACGTTTCAATGTGACTTAGGCTAAAAAATTCTATCAACTATAAATGTTAGAACAATTGCGATTTAGATCTTATTTAAGGTTTCAAAGCATTTTGCCACCGATTTAGTTTGATTACCATATTATCCGGTTATGTGCATTAGAAAATGCCTCTGTGATGTGGCTTCCGCAAATGATCCTGTGACATACGCACCCCTTTTCCTTTAAAAACCAAATGCAATTCACAGAAGAGGCTTATGGATTTGCAATTAAAATAGGAGTGTTGCCTGAAACCAGAGAGGGTGCGGTCTGACCTTCCATTTGTATATTGTAGCAGATCCTAATAGTATACTTGCACGTGTGCACTTTTTTTCAGATTCTAAGGAAAACAATTTGCAAGTGCAAACAGGGTAAGTGGTCTCAGGTTTTTGAGGCTCCGAAGGGTTTATAAATGCTAATTTTGTGAAGGGTACTCAGAGAATTCTTCATGCAGGGGAGGGGAGATCTAAGAATGCTCTCTGCACTCACTTAATGAGAGTTGAGGTATCAGAAATCCCAAGGATTAAAATCGTAGCATCAGCTCCTGTTTGGGGAGCATCTACGACATGCTCAGCACCTTTTCTGTTTAGTCTCAATTCCCAGCAAAATTTGACAAGATCGGTGGCATCACCATTTTCACTAAGAGGAAAGGTGGCTTGCTCAAGGTCACACAGCTAATAAGAGATGAAGTACAGATATCAAATCAGTCAATTCTAAAGGAAATCAACCCTGAATATTCATTGGAAGGACTGATGCTGAAGCTGAAGCTCCAATACAAATGCAAAGAGCTGACTCATTGAAAAAAACACCCTGATGCTGGGAAAGANGTACAGATATCAAATCAGTCAATTCTAAAGGAAATCAACCCTGAATATTCATTGGAAGGACTGATGCTGAAGCTGAAGCTCCAATACAAATGCAAAGAGCTGACTCATTGAAAAAAACACCCTGATGCTGGGAAAGACTGAGGGCAAAAGAAGAGGGCAACAGAGGATGAGATGGTTGGACGGCATGACTGACTCAATGAATGTGAGTATGAGCAAAGTCCAAAAGATAATAGAGGATAGAGAAGCCTGACACGCTGTAGTCCATGGGGTCGCAAAGAGTTGGACACGACTGATCAACTGAACAACAACAAGAGATATAGGTACAGGCCAAGCCAGCTCCCAAGCTGGTCTCTTCTCAACCATCACCCCCACTTTCAGCACAGGCAGTTTGCTGGAGGAATTAAAGAAGTCTGTGACCAGTGCTTGATTTTCCCAAGTGGTACAGTGGTAAAGAATCCACCTGCCAGTGCAGGAGATGCAAGAGACATGGGTTAGATCCCTGGGTCTGGAAGACCCCTTGGAGTATGAAATGGCAACCCACTCTGGTATTCTTGCCTGGAAAATGCCATGGACAGAGGTGTCTAGCAGGCTACTGTCCCTGGGGTTGCAGAGTCGGACACAACTTAGTGGCTAAGCACAGCAAAGTACATGACCTAGGCTGTGTAGCCTCACTGCTATAATTACCTCCATTTTGCAGGTGAATCACCAATGATGTAAGTATCCATTTATCCCTCCACGCATCCATCTACCCATCCATTCCTCNTACATGACCTAGGCTGTGTAGCCTCACTGCTATAATTACCTCCATTTTGCAGGTGAATCACCAATGATGTAAGTATCCATTTATCCCTCCACGCATCCATCTACCCATCCATTCCTCCATCCATCCAACTGCATCCATTCATTCATTTATACATTCCTTCCTCCACCCTCTACCTATCATCCAGATAGTCTAGGGGTTTAGACTATAGTGGAGGGAAAGGTAGACAAATGGACTCAGAAGACCTGGGTTCAAATCCCAGTTCCACCACTGATATGCCTCAGACAAGTCAGTCAGCCTCTGAGAGCCCACGTCACTGCTTGGGAAAAACAAGAACTGTACATCCCTTGCAGGGTTCGTACGAGCATTGCCTGAAGGTGCCCAGGTAGACACTCAGTACATGCTAGCTCCTTCCCTCTCATTTCAGTGAAGGAGGTAATCCGTGTTATACAGAAAGGTAGATAGTCTGCGGGATAGAACAAGTAAGGCACCATGTTGAGAGAGGAGGGAGGGATTCCTTTGGACTGACTGAAGCAGGGAAGGCTTCCAAGTAGAAGCTAGGCTTGGCACCTAGTTTGGCTTGCAGAGTCAAGAGCAGAAACAGCCAAGAAACAGAGATGGGAAAGCACAGGCTGTGGGGTGGTGGGAAAGCATGGGGAACAGAACCAAGTGAGGGTGGAGAGGATAGCTTCGGACAGATAACAAAGGGCTTGCAGGCTGTACCAAAATGGTCGTACTTGACCCCAAAGCCATTCGGATGAGTAATTTAAAGCCATGAGAGGCCAAGTAGAAAGACTGGGAGGTGGGCTGCATGTGAAGCAGCACTGCCTTTATCCATTCCTCCACCCATCAACTATTCATCCATTCTTCTACCCACTCATCTATCATCCATCCCTCCACCCATCCATCTACCCATCCATGCCTCCATCTATCCATCCATCCATCCATCAATCCATCTATCCATCCATCCCTCCACCCATCCATCTATCTGTCCCTGTCTCCATCATACATCCATCCATTCCTCCATCTATCCATCCATCCCTCCATCCATCCATCTACCCATCCATGGGTCCACCCATCCATCTACCCATCATCCCTCCACCCATCCATCTATCCATCCATCCTTCCACCCATCAGTATACCCATCATCCCTCCACCTATCCGTCTACCCATCCATTCTTCCACCCATCCATCTCCCCATTCATGTCTCCACCTATCCATCTATCCATCCATCCATCCATTCCCCCACCCATCCATCTACCCATCCATCCCTCCACCCATCCATCTATCCATCCTTGCCTCCAGCCATCCATCTATCCATCCATCCTTCCACCCATCCATCTACCCATCATCCCTCCATCCATCCATCCCTCTATCCATTCATCTGCATACATTCAGTCATTTATAAATTCAATTATCCACCCTCTGTCTGCCTATCATCCATCTAAATCTCTACCGGCCCATCCCTCCACCACCCACCTGCCTGCTTTTCCTTGCTTTATTCCTTCCTTCCTTCTTTCCACCCACTCACCCATCTACCCACCCATCCATCCATCCATCTGTCCAGCCATCCATTTATCCACGTGTTCACCCATCATCCATTCATTAATTCCTTTCTTCTTTTTTTCCTTTTATCTGTTTATCCCTCTACCTGCTCTTCCGTCCATCCATCTACCTCTTCATCCATTCAGCGATCCATTCTTCCATCCTTGCATCTAGCTATCTATTCTCTCTTTACAAAACCCCAGAAAACTATAAGGATTTTGAAGATATATTCTCCCTCCCTCTGTGGTAGTAACACAGCTATTGTCATTATTACTGCTACTAATACAACATTTAATACCTACTCCTTGTAGCATTAGAGTCTTCTGCTTCTATAGAACTCATTTTTTGCACTGTTTTATTTGAGCCTCACAATAGTCACTTCAGGTAGTCATACAGGGGTGTGTATATATGTGTGTGTGTGTGTGTGTGTTACTTGCTCAGCCGTGTCTGACTCTTTGTGACTCCATGGACTGTAGCCTTCCAGGCTCCTCTGTCCATGGAAATTTCCAGGCAAGAACATTGGCATGGGTCATCATTCCCTTCTCAAGGGGATCTTCCCGACTCAGGGATTGAACCCATATCTCCTGCCTTACTGGCAGATTCTTTACCATGTAAGTCACCAAGAAAGCCCCAAGACAGGTATATTCACCTCAGTTACAGATCAGGGCAAATTCATCACACTAACCAGGGCTATACGTGGCATAACAAGAAATTGAAATGTGATTTTCTGGTTCGGAATCTTTTCTGCTCAGCTCATGCCTTACTTACCTCCCAACAGTACTGGCCCATCAGACTCAGGTAGAGGGCCTCCTTGCAAGTTTGAGGTCATTGGGGTGGCCGCTAAAGGGCCATCTCCAGTTCTGAGCCTTTACTCATGAATGGGAAGATGGCTGCTTATCATGCAAATGTACACGGCGTCTGAATGCTGTGTGCAAAGAAATGTCCCCATTCATGGAGTAGGAGACAGCTGGAAGTAATCTCAAATGCATTATGCATTGTGATTGCATTGGCAGAGGGCTAAGAAATGTTAAAGTTTTGTTACAATAATAATAACCATTGTGACAATACGATTTGTTTTACTGACGCCCATTTTTTGGCAACTCCATCGTTATAAACACAGCATGTGACTATACTTTAATGAGACTGCATAAATGTACGCGTGTTTATGAGGATATATTCGTCAAGCCATTCTAGGTCCACAGTTTCTGGGGTACTTTTCTCTCCACAACTGGCAGCCCTGTGACCTCCAGCTGCCCGCCTGGTGTGGTCCTGGTGTACGAGGTCATGCCCATCCTAACGGAAGTGTTCTGATTCAAGGGGTGGCGCCTGGTGTGGTCCTGGTATATGAGGTCATGCCCATCCTAACGAAAGTGTTCTCATCCAAGGGGTGGGGCAGTGTTCGCATCCTGGCTACATGTTAGAATCACTGCCTATTCTTTTAAAAAGGATCTGCTCTTGAGCACTGCTCCAGATAAGTTAAAACAGATTCTCTTGGAATAAGGAACTGAACCGAGAACGTTTTTGAAAATTTTTCAGTTAATTCTAAAGTGTGGTTAAGTCTAAGAACTACTGCCTCTTAGCTCAGCGCTTCTCAGCCTGTAGTGTGTGTGCATGGCTCACCGTGGGATCTGTTTAAAATACAGATTCTGAATCAGTAGGTCTGGGATGGGGAAGGAGCAGGAACAGGAAAGGAGACAGAGGGCCCGGACAACCTTGCATTTTCAATAAGGTCCCGGGATGCTAAGGCAATTGGATTCTGGACCACTCTTTTGGACAGAAAGGCTCTTATCAGCCATATGGACCTGCAAGTGGGGTTTTCTGTGAAACCCAGCCCTGAATTGATTAACGTGCTCTGGTCTCTATTTTTTAAACACACTTTAGGAACTGACTAATGGAAATTATAGCTGAGGCTGACATCATCAACACTGGAAACACCATGCAGAAAACACCATCAGAGACAGGAGGTGGGCACACACTCTGATTTTGCACAAAGAACAGGTCAGACAAGTTGACTTATGTGTCTGGCAAAATCAGGAAGGCATTATTTAACAGATGGTTGGTGACGCGTGGGAAGGAAAGAGGTGGTCACCAAGACTCAGTTCAGGATTTTCATTAGTCAGGAGTTATGGGCTTTCCTCGGACAGGGAGGCCCTTGGAAGGCTACTGTCCTTTTATCTACCTTAAAGAAATGTCACGAGAAGGACTACATTTATCGTGGTTTTCTGCAAAGCGTGACACAAGCATCATATGTGAATGATTGGCTTGAACTTGCCTGCTTGCCAGCATCATCTCAGTAAACTGTCAGAGCACCTGTCTCTTAGGGAACAAGAGGTCAATTTCAAGAACGGAGAAATCGAGGCTTAGAGAGACCAAAATACAGACACTTTATCTGAGTTACATAGCTGAGAGGGCTGGAATTCAGACTCACATCGGAGTCTTGCCTAGTGCTCCAGTGGTTAGGAATCTACCTGCTAATGCAGGGAACACAGGTTCGATTCCTTGGTCCCAGAAGATTCCATCTGCCAGGGGATAAATAAGCCCGTGTGCCACAGCTACTGAAGCTCATGTGCCCTGGAGCCTGGATGTGCAACAAGAAAGGCCCTCACAGTGAGAACCTGTGCACTGCAATTGGAAAGTAGACCCCCTCGCTACAACTAGAGAAAGCCCAAGCACAGAATCAAAGGCCCAGCACAGCCAGAATAAGATAAACAAGTGAATTAAAAAGAGACTCAGATGTGTCTGATCCAGGCCCTACTTGCCTTCCCAGTCTGTCCCATGGCCAGCTGGGGTCAGAACTTTGACTGAACTGGACAAAGCAGACATTCCATGGAAGAACCGGCTACTGCATGTGTGAGGAGAGCCCTGCTCTTGGGAGGGGATAAGCAGGGTGCAGCACCCCACAGAGAAGAATGACACAGCAAGAAAAACAAGACCTATTATGTAGAACTGCTGCAAAGAATTAGGTGAGAAACTGTTTGCAAGGCACGCGGCAGGGTTCCTGACACGTGTTGGCTCTCCCCATGTCACAGTTGAGGTTGTTTTTATAAGTAAGTTAGATCAGTCATGTCCGACTCTTTGCGACCCCATGGACTATAGCCCACTAGGCTCCTCCGTCCATGGGATTCTCCAGGCACGAATACTGGAGTGGGTTGCCATTTCCTTTTCCAGAGATAAACACGGTAGCTTAGCTGGTAAGAATCTGCCTGCAATGCAGGAGACCACACTTTGATTCCTGTGTAGGGAAGTTCCCTTGGAGGAGGGATAGGCTACCCACTCCAATATTCTTGGGCTTCCCTAGTGGCTCAGACAGTAAAGAATCTGCCTGCAATGCGGGAGACCTGGGTTTGAACCCAGGGCTGGGAAGATGCCCTGGAGGAGGGCATGGTAACCCACTCCAGTAGTCTTGCTTGGAGAATCCCCATGGACAGAGGAGCCTGGAGGGCTACAGTCCATGGAGTCGCAAAAGAATTGGACACGACTGAGCTACTAAACACAGCACAGCTCAGATAAACCTGATGGGCACGATTCTTTCCAGCTCCAGTTGCCCTGTGATCCTTGCCTTTTCAGACACTGGACACAGTACTGCTGCTGTTCCTTTGCCGAATCTTTGCTGATTCCACCCTGTCACCCTTTCTTCTCTCTGCCTCTCCCAATCACTGGCTTCATCCAGGGCTGAATACAGCCATTCAGCCTTTGCCTGAAGCAGCCTAGTTCATTTCTCCAGTCACTAAATTTGGAAGAGTTTATCCTTTCCAGTAGTCATGTATGGATGTGAGAGTCGAATCATAAAGAAAGCTGAGCACCGAAGAATTGATGCTTTTGAGCTGTGGTGTTGGAGAAGACTCTTAGGAATCCCTGCACTGCAAGGAGATCAAGCCAGTCAATCCTAAAGGAAATCGACCCTGAACATTCGTTGGAAGGACTGATGCTGAAGTTGAAGCTCCAATATTTTGGACACATGATGTGAACAGTTAACTCAGTGGAAAAGACCCTGATGCTGTAAAAGATTGAGGGCAGGAGGAGAAGGGGGTGACAGAGGATGAGATGGTTGGATGGCATCACTGACTCAATGGACATGAGTTTGAGCAAGCTCTGTGAGATGGTGAAGAACAGAGAAGCCTGGTGTGCTGCAGTCCATGGGGTAGCAAAGAGTCAGACATAACTTAGCCACTGAACAACAACAAATTCTTGTCACAACAACCCACTTACTACTCAGTTACGTTCTTCAGAAGGTATGGTTCTGCCATCATTTCTTGGGTGTTTGTTGCATCTTCTTGAACGACTCATCAGCATCTTTTGGGCAAATGACCCAGGCGATCACGACTCTCAACTTCTGTGGATGGATTTCTATTTCAGGGGATTTAAAACTTGTGGATGATTTTTAAAGGTCCACGTTTCAACACAAAGTCTTTATACCAGCATCTGATGAACGTTTTCCTAAAAGAATAGAGGAAATTGACGACCATGAAGCTCCCATTACATGTTATTAACAGATCCTGGATCAGATTATTTTAAAAACATCTCTGTGTTTCCAATTGGCTGAACCATGGTGTTTTAGCCTGATGCTGTCTGTTCCCCACAGAGTCGGGGTTGGGGGGCGCTGGGGGGTTGCAGGAGCCTCCACAATTCAGATTTTCATATTTACAGCTTATTTACAGCTTCAAGACACAACACAAAACAAAGCTGGCAACACCATGCATCACAGCCACACCCTGCAAGGTAACGTGTGTTGCTCTGCACCTGCCGTCTGGGCGTCACGTCTGGAACAATTTCTACCACACGTCACATCAGATGTTCTCACACTTTAGTAACGGACACCTCTATCAGGAAAAAAAATTACCACACGTGGATCGAAAACTTAGATCTTTAAAATGGGCCACCACCAGAGGCTTTGTTGTGCCCTTAAGAACATGGTCCTCACTCAAAGCTTTTCCTAGTCTATCTATCCAGGTTCCAGGGAAATGAGCATCCAAACAAGCCAGCCATGGTCACTTGTCTTAAGGTTCAGTTAAAAATCTGTGCCTCAGGAGTCTTTTGTTTTTGCCACAGTAGCTGCAAGCCCACTTAAATTGGTTGACTGTCAGATGCACTTTGGGTGGCTTTAAAAAGCATTTTACAACAAGTGTGGCCATCATCAGCGTCAAGGAGAGGGCTCATCACGCCGGGGATATGAAAGTGCTTTCTTATTTAAAACACTCCACCAGAGTTTCTCGGCCTGCATTGTGAGATACTGATATATTAAACTGAAACTGACAAAATATATCAAGTTGTGCTAAATTGCATTTCAACTGCTAAGTGATCCTAGTGGAAGTGGACACAGGAGGTTTAAGTAAAAATCATGGGGAAAGATTGACATTTATGTATGGGACAATTTTGAATGCTGATAATGCACCCCCATTCTTTTTTTTTCCTCTGCAAAATAGGAAAAGAGCATCATCGCTTGACCTTCGTGGGTGGGCATAGAGGCAGGTGGTGCTTCGCAGGCATCCAGACACTGTGTGTGCATGAGTGCGTGCTCAGTAGCTTCGGTCGTGTCCAGCTCTTTGAGATCCTATGAACTGCAGCCCACCAGACTCCTCTGTCCTTGGGATTCTCCAGGCAAGAATGCTGGAGTGGGCTGCCATGCCCTCGGTATGGGCCAGACACGGTACTGTGCTGCTGTAGATGCTGGGGATTGGGATGTGCTTTTGGTCCTGTAGGCTGCTGAGGACACTCCTTGCTCTCAGAAGAGTGATGTGACTTGTCTGTCACTGCAGCAAGTGGCTTGTGACAGTCAGAATGCTTAGACAATACTGCAGTGACAACCCCCAAATCTCAGTGTCCTAACAAAGGTTCTTTCCTCACCAGCCCTTAGGGTTGCTAGACTTAGCCAGTAAAAATACAGGATGCCCAATTAAATTTGAATTTCAGAAAAATAACAAGCACATGGTTTAGTATAAATGTGCCAAATATACCCTAAGATTGAGGGCAGGAGGAGAAGGAGGTGACAGAGGATGAGACGGTTGGATGGCATCACTGACTCAAAGGACATGAGTTTAAGCAAACTCTAGGAGATAGTGAAGGACAGGGAAGCCTGGTGTGCTATAGTCCATGGGGTTGCAAAGAGTCGGATGGGACTGAGTGCCTGGACAATAAAATATTGTAAATGGCATGTTTATATGAAATTCAAATTTAACTGGACATCCTGTATCTTTCTGAGCAGGCCAACTCCCTCTATATATACATTGTGGTCTGCAGGGGCTTCTGGTCACCTGGGTACCAGATAA
This sequence comes from Neotragus pygmaeus, assembly GCA_006410875.1. Taxonomy (NCBI): domain Eukaryota; kingdom Metazoa; phylum Chordata; class Mammalia; order Artiodactyla; family Bovidae; genus Neotragus; species Neotragus pygmaeus. The sequence goes on from SJYV01022372.1 coordinate 16,533, forward strand.
GAAGAGAGTTCCAAAAGATCTCGCATTGGTAGCTCAATGCTCCAGCCAGAAGAAAAAGCGTATTGTTTTGCTTGTAACTCACTGGCCAGAACTGGTCATGTGAGTTTGCCCAGGAACAAGGAGTCCAGGAAGTACAGCTCTGTAGGGTGCTGGAAAATAGAAGTGAAATCACAGCGACACAGGGTCAGCCTGGAAGGTCAGCCTAGGAGGGAAGGGGAGGGCCTTCTGGTAGCACAGATGGTGCCTCAGTCCATTACGGCTGCTCTAACCAATTGCCAGAGACTGGGGGGCATAGGAACAGCAGAAATTTATTTCTCACAGTTCTGCAGGCTGGAAATCCGAGATCAGAGTGCCAGTGTGGCTGGGTTCTGGTGACAACCTTCTTCCAGTTTCCAAATTGCCAACTTTTCTTTGTGTCCACACAGGGCAGAGAACAGAGAGGAGAAGCAAACTCTAATGACCCTTATAAGGGCACTAGTCTCATCCTGCAGGCCCCACCCTCATGACCTCACCAAACCCTAATCACCTCCCAAACCCGCCACCTCCTAATACCATCACAATGGCAGGGGCAGAATAGGGTTTCAGCATGTGAATTTGGGGGAGACTCAAACATTCAGAGGGGCTTGCCTCATAGCTCAGTTGGTAAAGAATTCACCTGCAATGCAGGTGACCCCAGTTCAATTCCTAAGTTGGGAAGATCCCCTGGAGAAGGGATAGGCTACCCACTCCAGTATTCTTGGGCTTCCCTTGTGGCTCAGCTGGTAAAGAATCTGCCTGCAATGTGGGACACCTGGGTTTGATCCCTGGGTTTGGAAGATCCCCTGGAGAAGGGGAAGGCTACCCACTCCAGTATTCTGGCCTGGAAACGTCCATGGACTATACAGTCCTTGGGGGTCACAGAGAGTCAGACACGACTGAGCGACTTTCACTTTCAAACTTTCAGTTCGTGTTCTCTCTTTGACCCTGTCCATTGACGTCAACAGAAAAATGCCCCCCTCCCCAAAGATGTCTCCATCCTAACTCCTAATACCTGTGACTATGTTACTTTGCTTGACGAAAGGGAATTTGCAGGTGTGATTGAGCTAAGGCTCTTGAAATGGGAGCTGATGGTGGACCATCCCAGAAGACCTAATCACAAAGGTCCTTAGAAGAGGGAAGCAGGAGGATTAGAATCAGAAAGTGTGTGATCATGGAAAGAGAGACTGAGGCAGGCCACCTCAGGAAGCTGGAAAAAGCAAGGACCAGATTTTCACATAGAGCCCCTAGAAGGGACGCAGCTCTGCCAACACCTTGACTTAAGTCTTATAAGACTCACTGTGAACTTCTGACCTCCAGAGCTGTAAGAGAGAGAATAGATTTATGCTGTTTATAGTCCCTTGGATTGCAAGGAGAACAAATAAGTCAATCCTAAAGGAACTCAACCCTGAATATTCATTGGGAGGACTGATCCTGAAGCTGAAGCTCCAAAACTTTAGCCACCTGATGTGAAGAGCTGACTCATTGGAAAAGTCCTTGATGCCGGGAAAGATTGAGGGCAGGAGAAGGGAGCAACAGAGGATGTGATGATTGGATGGTATCACCGACTCTGAGAGAGAGGGAAGGACAGAGAAGCCCAGCATGCTGCAGTCCATGGGATCGCAAGGAGTCGGACATGACTGAGGAACTGAACAGCAACAGCAGAATCACTAAGTTGGTGGTGATTTATTACAACAGGCGCAGGAAACCCATACGTGCATGGAGAGAAGTCAGGGAGCAGCTCCTGGGGGCCCCCACGGCAATGACCCTGGGCACAGAGCCAGGAAGCAAGGAACCAGGCAGAGGAATTGTGATTTGACCCTAGAATATGGTCCTCCTCCGGCTGAGAAGTGGACAGAGTAGGGAAGACGGAGGGTCGTGGGATCAGAGGCCGGACCCTACCTGCTGGGCTGAATTGATGTTTCTTGTTGTATCTGTATTTATTTTCCTGCACACTATGTAGAAAAGTTCAGTTTTAATAGAACCTTCCAGAAGCTTTGTATTCATGTTTTGTCTAAAGTGCTGCAGAGCAGACGTGTGCTCAGGGGCCATTGCAATGGTAATAATGAATCAGAGTAAAGTGAGAGTGAAAGTCACCCAGTGGTATCCGACTCTTGTGACCTCATGGACTACAGTCCGTGGAATTCTCCAGGCCAGAATACTGGAGTGGGTAGTCTTTCCCTTCTCCGGGGGACCTTCCCAACCCAGGGATCAAACTCAGGTCTCCTGCATTGCAGGTTGATTCTTTACCTGCTGAGTTGTAAGGGAAGCCCAAGAAGTCCACTAAAGGACAAAACGATGCTCAGATAGGATATCTGGGGCTTCTTGACCCACCATCATCATCCTAGATTTTGAAATCTGAGTTAACGATGAGCAATGTATCATTTTCTCATAGTTTTATTTTTGAGAGAAAAGCATAGAGTGGAAGTAACATTTGACTTTCAGAATCATCGTGAGTGATTGCTGTGTGAACTACCTTCTCCTGTGGTTCCCCACCCAAAGCCAGAGAGACACAAAATTGAATACGGACATGACGGGGAGTTATGGTGCTTGGAACAAATATTTGGCATGGCATAAATATTTCATGAGTAAGTGAATGCATGAAAAGCTCTTGAATGATTTTCATAAACTTTTATATCTTGGTTGAGTTTTTATGTGTCTAAATTTATCTGTAAATGGGAGGTGAAGGAACACTGGTGTATTTGATTTTCCATCATTTTTCCGAGTAAGTCACCCCTACCTCATTATGATATAGACTCAACTGACCATGGATGATATCCTGAATGGTCCAGTTTTATTGTGCAGTGTTCTTAACGAGGTCCATGCAAATTTTATTTTATTTAAATTTTTTATTGGAGTATGGCTGCTTTACAATGTTATGTTAGTTTCTGCTGTACAGCAATGTGAATCAGCTACACAAATACATCTATCCCCTCTTTTTTGGATTTCTGTCCCATTTAGATCACCCCAGAGCACTGAATAGAGCTCCCTGTGCTAGACAGTAGGTTCTCATTCCAGGCAAATTTTAGAATTTGAATGCCATGCTTTGACCTCTTGTGGCCTTACTTTCAGATTCTTGGTTTGAGATTAACTTTGTCCTCTTTTAAATTTATTTTTGCCCTTTGTATCCCAGATCACCATTAAATTGCCCTTCCACTCAGAGCCAGCGCAGGGTGGGGGGATCAAGTGGGAAGCTGATCTCATTGCTTGTTTTACAGATTCCATCTAAAGTGCTCTGGGGACCGTCCTCCAGGAACAAAACTGCTGAGCGAGAGATGGTGCCTGCGGGTGGACGTGATGGGGGAAGGGCAGGAGAAGGGGCCGGTCGGCAAGCCAAAGGGGAGTCATCAGGGCCTCAGATGGCAAAGATGTCCCCAGTGCCGAGTCACAGAAGCCTCTGACATCTAGGGGACTTCTCCCTGGAGGAACACAAAGCCTTCGAGGACTCAATGTTCAGTCTCAGTGGGGGACTCTTCCTTAGCCTCGCTATACATATCAGAAGCTGAGATTTTCCAAGAAACAGTCTCCTCTGTCCGGCAAGGAACATTGACCTGATGTTTAGTTATTGCCTCCCTTCCCCATTCTTCTGCACTTTTCAATGAGTCGTATCTAATTCAAACTTCTGTGCCCTGATGTGTTGACAGCTTCCTAATTCAAAAGAGTGTGCTTAAGAGACAGTAGACACTCACCCATTCATTCCAATGATATTGAGGGTCTCCTGGGAACAGAACATGAACATCTCATTTGCATCATAGGACAATGCCATGGTGTCCACCACGGTATCCTTCTCTTAGTTATACTGGAAGTTATACTTTTTTAAACTGGAAGACAATTGTTTTACAATGTGGTGGTTTCTGCTGTGCACCAGTGTGAATCAGCCATAACTAATATATATGTGTATACATATATCCCTTTCCTCCTGAACATACTGAACATCCCTCTCACCCTCCAATCCTACCCCATGTTTATTTTTTCCCAACTTATTCCTTATCCTCCTTTTTCAGGAACTCAACATTGTAGCCAAAGTCAGCCATCACCAACATCAAGAATAAGAGTGATGATGTCCTTGACAGCAGTGAGGTTTACTGAAGCTTTCAGTTCAGTTCAGTTCAGTTGCCCAGTCGTGTCTGACTCTTTGTGACCCCATAAACCGCAGCCTGCCAGGCCTCCCTATCCATCACCAACTCCTGGAGTTTACCCAAACTCATATCCATTGAGTCGATGATGCCATCCAACCATCTCATCCTCTATTGTCCCCTTCTCCTCCTGCCCTCAATCTTTCCCAGCATCAGGGTCTTTTCAAATGAGTTAGCTCTTCGCATCAGGTGGCCAAAGTATTGAAGAAGCCTTATCTTGGGCTAAAAGTGCTGTTAAGCCCTTTCCTTGTATTAGCTCATCTAATTCTCTCTCTAACCTTCTGATTTTCATCAAGGAGCTACAACACAATGAGGTTAGCCATTCACCAGTTGACCTAGGCCTTTTCTTTCATCTGAGATGTTCTTCCTCAGACCCTTTCCTTAGTGAAAGTGTCAGTTGCTGAGTTGTGTCTGACTCTTTGGAACCGCATGGACTATAGCCCAGCAGGCTCCTCTGTCCTTGGAATTCTCCAGGCAAGAGTACTAGAGTGGGTAGCCATTCTCCTCTCCAGAGGATCTTTCCAACCTAGGGATCAAACCCAGGTCTTCTGCATTGCAGGCAGATTCTTCACTGTTTGAGCCACCACAGAAGGGTCAAACTCCTAAGGGAATAACTAAATCCTACACTTCCACTGAGGTTGAATGAAGGTCATGCTCTGTGGAAAGCCCTTCTCAGTGAGTAAGGATGCACACAAACCTGTGCACCCCTGGAAGCCTTCCTGTGGTCACCTTCCTTGGGGAGCTCTAGTAAGAGCTCAAACTTAGGAAGAAGTGACCTTCAGCACATGTTCCTATGACACGTGCACAGCTATAGCCATGTCACCTTCCAGCAGTGGGTCATTTTTTTTCCCCTGAAAAGCAGTAAAATGGCTGAGTTTTATGTTGGAGTGAAAGAGAGACAGTGCCTGTGAACAGGAGTATGTGGTTGGGGAGAGTCTGCCTGGGATATGTAGAGGTCAGAGGCTGGTGGCTTGAACAGGTTAACTAAACCCAGGAGGGGCTGAGATGACCCAGGTGACACATGGCTCATTATCCTCACCAGAGCATTGACAGCGCTCAAGAAAGCATTCCTTCTCTATTGGCATGGAGAGGAGACAAAATTCTGTGGGGCAGGCTGAACAGATTCCTCATTTGCTCCTTAAATAATTACTCCCCCCCTCCAATTTGTTTTTTCACACTTCTGTTCATCTTGAGGAATCAGTTCAGAAGAGATGAGGGTGGCCCAGCTCCCTGGAGTTACAAATAGGCAGGGAAGACAAATGTCCAGCTAATA
>SJYV01022376.1:0-13255 GCA_006410875.1 Neotragus pygmaeus
CGCACAAGTTCTGAATTCCAAAAGCATACCCAGGACAAGAGCAACAGGCCACTCATTGGTCTATCACCATACTGCTTCCATGAAAAAAAAGTTCAATTCGTTGGTGTGCTAATTGTATCTTATGTTATTGTGGTACTAGGTCATTGAATTACCCTTAATCATTTACAGATCTGCCTTTTTCTGCCAGACTTAGGATAGGGACCGGGTCTTTGTCATCTTGGTACCAGACCCAATAAATGATTATTGATTGCATGGGAACGTGGTTCTAATTTAAGATAGAATAGAATGAAAAATGAAAATTCATCATGATGAAATATGGTTTTGGTCATGCTTGCTGGAACATAATTTTTTTTTCTTTAAAAAAAAGAAAAACTGAATATTTCTTTTTGAGTTAAAAGAATAAATCTTATGGAAAATAATCTAAAGCCCTGCAACCATTTGAAGTCTTTAAAATTATACTCACAGAGTTTAAATAAAATCAGGACTTGAGGTGATATTTCTCGACATTGTTAAGAGAAAAATCACCTTCTTATGTGGAACTTTTGGGTAAACCTATTCTGGGGGCTGTTTCTTACTCAGAATATTGACTTTTTTTTCAGTTTTCCCTTGCATCTGTGGACAGTTTCAAGTCTATTTTTGAAAGACAGTGAATGTGGAGCCAGAGAAAGCTTTAAAAGTCAAAGCCTCTTTAAATTACTATGTGCATGGTGCATCTGAATCCTTGATCTTAGAGTAGAAAGCCCCTGGAAGGACAGGAGGAAAAGAATTGATCCCATCGCCTTTACTGAAGAAGAGCTTTAAGAAAAGTCAAGCCATCCACTCATCCACCCCGTTCATGTAAACAGCTCCAAACTCGAGGGTGCACACACCTAAAAAATGAAAAAGACTTCTCCTCTGATGCTGGATTCCTAGGAAAGCAGGATGCAGATGAGCCTGCAGAGGGGTCCTCCAGTGCGATCATTACACGGTCCAGACAAGCCTTTCTTTCCCCCAAAGCGGAGCTCTTTGGCCTAGAAACTTGAACTGGAAACAAACTTGTTGCTCAGTCGTTAAATCGTGTCCGACTCTTTGCAACCCCATGGACTGCAACACGCTAGATTTCCCTGTCCATCACTATCTCCTGGAGTACACTCAAATTCATGTCCATTGAGTCAGTGACGCCATCCAACCATCTCATCCTCTTTGTCCCCTTCTCATCCTGCCTTCAGTCTTTTCCAGTGAGTTGGCTCTCTGCAACAGGTGGCCAAAGTATTAGAGCTTCAGAAGCTTCAGTGTCCCTCTTTCCAGTGAATATTCAGGGTTGGTTGGTTGCTTGCTTGCTAAGTCACTTCAGTCATCTCCAACTCTGTGCGACCCCATAGACAGCAGCCCACCATGCTCCCCCATCCCTGGGATTCTGCAGGCAAGAACACTGGAGTGGGTTGCCATTTCCTTCTCCAATGCATGAAAGTGAAAAGTGAAAGTGAAGTCGTTCAGTTGTCTGACTCTTCGAGACCCATGGACTGCAGCCCACCAGGCTCCTCCATCCATGGGATTTTCCAGGCAAAAGGACTGGAGTGGGGTGCCATTGCCTTCTCCGAGGATTGGTTTACTCCCTGAGAAATCTACAATTGCCTTGTAGTTTCCCATCTGTTGGCAACAGCTGGCATGAGTTTCTGTGTTGAGGAGACAGGGCGTTCCTTGCGAGTCTCAGTCGGTGAGCACGGTGTCATTTTCCGTCTGTCAAGTTGCAGGAAGCAGGGCTTCAGCCACCCTCACTGCCACCCCTGTATTTCGTTCAGCACCATCACCTACCTGCCATACACAATCTTCTTGCTGCCTGTCTAACTGTTGAAATCTATACCTACCCTGGTCTTTTATAACATCTCAAACAAGAAATTCTCAGACATATCTTGCTTGCAGAATCCTCTCCATCTTGGAAAACAATCCTGGCACATAGATGATCTCCTCCAGGGCCCCTCTTCCCTTTGTAACTTTACTTCAGCCACGCTGGTCTTGTTGCTTCTCAAACAGGCCCAGCACGTCAGAGCTTGCACAGGCCTGCTCTGCTCCAAGGTATCCGCCCGCTTGATTCCTCACCACCTCGAGTTCTTTGACCAAACATCACCTCCTCAGTGAAGCTCTCCCAGGCTGTCCTACTTAAACATGTAAACCTGTGGCAAGCAGCTTTGGCGCTGGCCCCCTGTGACCCCCGCCTCCTTCAGGCTTTCATGAAATCCCTCCCCTTGAGGGCTGGCTGGAAGAAGTGACTCATTCAATAGAACGTGGCCAAGCTGAGGGCCTGTCACGTCCAAGACGAGGCTGGAGAAAGCCTCTGTCTTCTGTCTTGCTTACTCCCTCGCTTGAGTTAATGGAAAGCAGCTGCCATGCTGGGCGCTGTTTTATGGAGAGGCCCAAATGGCAAGGAACTGGAGGAGGACTTGAGCCAACAAGCCGTAGAGACTGAGCCCCCCACCAACTGCCCCAGAGGAGCCAAGTTCTGCCAGGGACCGTGTGACTGGGCTTGGAGGAGAACCCTGCTTGGGCAAGGCTGACGATGCCTGTGGTCCCATTGGACCCTGACGGCAGTCCCACTGGACCCTGACTGCAGCAGGGCAGACGCTGGTCCCAAGGACCCAGATAAACTGGCTTCCTGACCAACACCAACACTGAGATAATAAACGCTTGTTGTTCTAAAATAATTAACACAATATCCACTCTTCCACCCCCGCACCTGCTTTCTTTCTTTATTATGTTTTCTTCTTTAAGACATCACCATTAATGTTCAGTGTATTTCACTTACTGACCATCTTTCCAGACATCTACTAAAATATGAGACTTCTGAAGGCAGAAACTTTTGTCTTTTTCTTTTCATCAGTATATGTTTGAAGTCGAATCACTGCCTGGCTCAGAGTAGTCAATCAACAAATATTTGTTAAATACGTGAAGTATTATATCACTCAATGGCAAACTGTTTTTCCTACATTCCTAAGGAAATGGCTTCATTGCAACAAGCAATCTCCCACTGAACCCTCATTCTTTCACATGTTTTTATATTTAGTAAATATTTGTTAAGAGGATCAATCAATGAATAAATTACAGAAAATTGGATTTTTTTTTTTTTTTGTAAGTGCAGTAACAATCCAGTCAGGGAAATGATCAGATGACCCATTTATTTCCATGTCACTGTCTTATAGAGGTCAAGAATTTGAGACTGTGGTGGCAAGAAAAAAATTAGAATTCTACAGTTTTCATTTTTCACACAAAATGTATGTCATTGTCTTCTTTAGGACATGAACTTATTTATTTCCCATTATCCAAAATAATGATACTAGCAGGAAAGACAAACAGCAAGATGCCCTCCATTCTGGAAGAACTGCAACGTGACATAAATGCGACATAAATGCCTGGAAAAGAACAGTGTCGGTCATCACCTTATGAAAAGCGTCCGGGAGATTCCTGAGGGTTAAGGTTTCCGCTCCATAGAGGGATGGAGGCGCGATGGCAGGAAGCCCATCAGTTTGTTGACACCCATACCCGTGGAGAAAACGTCACTCACACGTCAGTTGCAGAGAGGGTGCCAGTCGCCCGTGCACGTCCTCAGCCACGCTACAGACAAGGCCACATGCCCATCTTCAGAGACAGTTCCTCTTTGAAGTTGCATCAAGCCTAACAACTGTGGGTAACATCACACTAGGAAAAGGTAGGAGGTCAGCTGGTAATGAGAAGCATGTGTATTTTGGAATTCAGACAGGAGTGAGTTTGAACCTGAGACCTGAAGAAGTTACGTGGCCCTCCCCAGATTACACAGCTAGAGTGGAGGACCTAGATCTCCATTTATAAAATGAAGACAGTGGGTCCTTCCAAACTTGCCGCGAAGAGCCAATGAATATAGGATTTAATCACCCAGAACACAGTAAGGGTGAATGCCCACTTCCCCACGCTGCCATAGAAATATTTATAGTCCATGTGATGCCTGAAATAATGACATTTTCCATTTACTGTTCCTAAAGTTAGATTTGAGGCCACTTTTCCTAGAAAAAGAAAGTAACAGAAGGTGCTCTAGGATAAATTTATGGGGGATAAAAGCTAAACCATCCGCTAAGTGATACGTTTTACAAATTCAGAAAAGAAACAATTCAACTAAATCCTTGGGTTTTCCTGGTTATAAATATTTACTCTAAGTACTCGTTCTTTACACAGCTATTATTTTTCCCCAAACTATGCTTTTCACTAATTTCTTTCAAATGATTTATATCCAAATCTTATATCACCACTCACATGTATAATGGAAAAAGCACACTTTTCAATGTCCTTGAAAACTCTTGTTCTTTTGCAAATAAAAATATACTTATTTGGGGAAACGCATTAAAATAGCAACTTGAGTGCCCCTCCGACTTCAGCCTTTCTGTCCAGTTTCAGATCTTGTTATGGTCCTGCTTTGCATGGGACTAACGTCTTGGATTTATCACAGATGCTCACGTGTTCTAAAAAAACACTTAAGGAATTGCGTCTCTTAGTTACTCTGGTTTTCTCACTGTCTCTGTCTCTTTCTCTCTCTCCCTTCTTTTTTTTGAATTGAATTGAACTCTGGACCCTGTTCACTTTTATACTTATTTTTGGCTTAATTTCCAGAACTCTACAGTGATATTCAACAAAAGAGCTGTGGCATAGGGACTTCAAGTCACTTTGTTGGTTAAAATCTGACAGAGAGCGGTTCGTCTACATTTTCCAAAGTAAAGTGGCAGAAGGGCATCAATATGTTCTTTCAAGGTCTGTCTCTTGCAGCTGGAAGGGGTAGATGTTTAGAAGAAACACTCCAGTCCCATTTCCCTAAAGATCTCTCAGTTCCTATAACTATATAAGAATATGATGCAAATGACCAAAATCCATTGGGTTTATAAGACAGTTCGTGTTTTCCACGTATACACTTCCATTCAGCAACAAGGGAAACAATTTGATTTTACATATTAAAAAATTCATGGTGTCCAGAGAGCAAGAACTGATAAGTCCATAGTTTTCTGAATAAATACTCAAAGACAAAAGGTCTCAGATTTTAATGGACAAGAGAAAAAGCTTTAGAGAAATTAAGGTGAACACACAGGAGAAATAGAAATTACAATAGGAACTCTCTATTTTGAAGTTATGTTAAAATCAGTCTAGAGAAATGGATGTTTTTATATCTTCTCATATACAATCCTCAGAAAATAAGCAACCTACTTTCCTGAAGTATTTTCAGGGGATGCTTAAATGTACATTTCATTGAAGCCATATATTCATAAATGTGTACATATATATGGATGCCATGATTTGCTTTTGATAGAACTTATGGAATACTCCATCTGCTATTAAATACAGGATCTGAAGAAGTCACTTTTAGATATCTACCTATATAATGGAACATAAGGTCTTTTTCATAAGCTCTTTATAGACCAACTTGAGACTATGTTTTACCAAAGTTTCATAAGACACCTACTTAAAGCTCTCATATAGGGAATTAAATTGTCTTAATTGCATCTCATCCCACACTGATACTGACATCGCTGGATACCGAGCTTTGCTGCTTTCTGATCAGAGGGCAGCGTGAGCAAACGCAGACTGAATGACTTTGAATAAGGACAAAAACAGAGCCAGGCTTACCTGTGTCCTTTCTCCCGACGGAGGAGCTAGGAGCTAGGAACTCAGAGCTGGGCAAGAGTGAAAATGGTCTTTAGTTAATAATACAGGCAAGAAAAGCTCCAGACCCCAAGAACCTGGGTTAACCATTGACACCGGCTTGTTCCTGCAGCTCCACCCTGGGAACATGCAGAGGTAGCCCGTGGCATCTTAGGAAGCCGGTGCCAGCCGGTCAGCTGAGACCACGGCTGGGGCCCCGCCCCTGCACCCCTGGAGGAGGTTCGGGGAGAAGGTCACCCGGGCGTCCCCTGACTCACTGTTCACTTGCTCTGGAACACAAAGGAGGAAGATTTCCTGGGCCAGAAATATGTTCAGCAATGCCTGTAAGTGACTCAAATATTTACAAACAGGGCTATTGGAGGCTCAGTTTCCAGACTTTGAGCAATGCAAAGAAGCTCTTTTTGTCAGAGTTCTTTGCATACATCCGAGCAGGTCAGAGTTGAGAGGGGATGCCGATGAAAATGGAGACAAGACAACTTTCAACGGCCAAGCAGCCACTTGTCCCTTTACTCAGCGAGCCTTCCTTCGGTGGCCATCTACCCTGTGCAGCGGGATTCCAAGTGTGGCTTCCCAGGTGGCTCAGTGGGAAAGAATCTGCCTGCAAAACAGGAGATGCAGGCTCAACCTCTGGGCCGAGAAGACCTCCTGGAGAAGGCAATGGCAACCCACTCCAGTATTCTTGCCTGGGAAACCCCATGCACAGAGGGGCCTGGAGGGCTACAGTCCATGGGGTTGCAGAGAGATGCATACGTGCACACATACTCCCAAAGCAGAGGCATCCACCGCTGAATAAGCCTCGAGAAACAGAAGAAAGAGACTGAGGCCAGAGGTTTCTCCTGCCCACAACCTCAGGAGTCAGAGTTTCAAGGACTCCCCAGGTGGCCAGTGGTTAAGACTTCACCCTCCAATGCAGCGGGTACAGGCTCCACCCCTGGTTGGGGAGCTAAGACCTCACATGCCCCGTGGCCAAAACACCAAAACAGCAAACAGAAGCGTACTGTAACAATTCAATAAAGAACATAAGAACAACAAGAACAACAACATCTTTAAAAAAAAGAATCAGAGTTTAAGACAGAGATGATAAAAAACACAGGCTGTTGTTCAAGGCTAGAACGTGCAATCTGATGGTCCCTCCGCCCCAGCAATCAGTCCTCGGGGGTGAGATGAAATTTTGAGGCAGTCATGGGGTCAAGCTGACTGATCGAGAGTCAGAAAATGGAATAATATGTGACAAGCTGGTAGAGTCAAGAGAAAGGTCCAGAAAAGGTGAAAGTCAGCCACAAGAAAGGCGAGACAGGACAATCTCAGCTCTTCAGAACCTGGGGCGGGAGGCGGAGGGTGGGGCCGCGTGCAGAGGGTTGCCAGGGGAGGTTTGTGCTGCCCGGGAAGCAGCATTTTTCTTTCTTCGGAAGAGCGCTGGCAGGCAGGGGTCTGGGAGCCCTGTCCGGTTTGGTTAACCCTCCACATTTAAGGGGCCGTGCCTAAGTTCCCACCAGAGTTGCTGCTGGGGTGCTGTGGGGTGTGTGTTTGCACCTGGAGTATAGTTGCTTTGCAATGTTGTATCAGTTTCTGCTGTACAGCAAGGAGCATCAGCTGTGTGCACACATTATCTTCTCCCTCTTACACCTCCCTCCCCCCTCCCGATCCCATCCCTCTAGGTCATCACAGAGCACCAAGCTGAGCTTCCTGGGCTCCCCAGCAGCTTCCCGCTTCACACACAGGCGTAAATGCCTGAGTCTCAGAGCCACTCTCTCAATTCCTCCCACCCTCTCCTCCCCCTGCTCTGTCCGCAAGCCCATTCTCTGTCTGCATCTCCTCCTGCCCTGCACATGGGTTCATCAGAGCTGTCTTGCTAGATCCCATACCTATGCATTAATAGACAACACTTTTTTCTCTTTCTGACTTACTTCACTCTGTATGACAGACTCTAGGTGTTTGCATTTTTAACAGCACGAACACTTGAGGAGGCAAGATTGGATTTCAGTCTTGCGACTCACTGGCTTTGTGACATTGGGAGCCGCTTGACCGCTCTGTATCCCAGTCTCCTCATCTGTAAAGTGGAAATAATAACAACAATAACAACAACCACAACCACAGCTCCTCCTCAGGCTGGCACTTGGTGTTCCAAGCCTGCGAGCTCTCCATCAGGTTTGGCCATTTTGATAGGAGCGTGTGATCTGCAACCTGTTACACAGTAACCCAGCAGAAGAGCTTAAAGCCTTCAAGGGGCATATCTTTTTAATCATCCATAAATATCAGGGAGGCAGTGGACCCGGAGGTGAGCCTTTCTGCCGAGAAATCTGAAAACTGGAGAGATGTCTGCCTGCCCACACACATGGAGGCCACTCCCGTTGCGGGGCGGGCTGATTGCTTAGTGAATGTTATCGGTCACTCTGCTCTATTCCTGGACGGGGAGCTGGGATTTTTTTTTTTTTTTTTTTTTTTTTGGTCCATAGGAAAGGACTGAACAGGACACACATGACTCTCTCTACAAGGACAGTCTCAGGGAAGGTGGCTGACTGGCTGACTGCCGAGGAGATGAGGCAACCAAACATGCATGGCATAGGAAGGACCCTGCAGGAGACGAGGAGGCAAGACGGGGACCTGGACGGGCTCCCGAGCCCGAGTCAGACCATCGCCGCCGCCCCGGCCGGCCCTTTGTTTGAAGTAAATTCCCAGAACACCAGGCACGCCCATACTCACATGTAAGCAGAAAAACACTCGCCAAAGCCAAGTAAAATTATCATCTGGATCGGCTTCTCTGTTACATTCTATGCTTCCTCAATCTACCTTCAACTGAAAACTAAACGTCTTGAAGTTCAGCCTTGGGGAACTACAGTCCTCCTGGAAACACAGACAGAAACTGTGGCAAATCAAAAAAAGCCTGTTTTAAGATCTGACAAACGACAAGATGATGAAAGAGTTCATTACTCAAGTGGAAGAACGCTGATACCTTTTTCAATAATCTGTACTTTGTTGCTGTCCGATGATTTTAGTCCTGGCCTAAAAAGAAGACAGACTCTAAAAAGAAGATATGCCACACAAATTCTATGTACCATCCAACGTCCTAGAGCGCAGAACTGAGGCGGTGCTGCTCCAGCTCCGTCAGGACGAGCTGTTTCTTTTGTTCGGCCTTACCTCTGCTTTTGTAAGACCTGGGAGCTAAAAATAGTTTTTACATTTTTAAATGGCAGGAAGAAGATTACTAGAGGGGTACTATTTTGTGATGTAAAGTTATATGAAGTTCAGCCTTCAGTATCCATAAAGTTTTTTTTTTAAACATAGCCCCACTCTTCCGTTCATTTACGTGTCATCCAGGGCCGTTACTCGGCCTATGGCAGCAGAATTCAGTCGCCTTCGGAGTCTCAGCAGAGACCAGGTGGTCCTCAAAACTTCCCATATTTAGCATCTGGCCCTTTGCAGAAAAAAATGTTTGCAAAGCCCAGAGCTAGTTAAACTATGCAATTTACATTCTTCAAAGATGATGTTCCTCTTTCCTGGTTAATGATTAACACATAGTTAACTCCAAGTTAACTGAAATTCTAGAATTTAAAACCTTATCTTTTTTACATCCAACCCAGCAATCATGTTCCTTGGTGTTTACTGAGACCAAGAGTTAAAAACCTAAGTCCACACAAAAACCTGTACACAGAGTGTTTATGGAAGTTTTATTCATAAGTGCCAAAACTTAGAAGGAATCAACACATCCTTCAGTAGGTGAATAAACAGTGCTACAGCCAGACAATGGACTATTATGCAGTTCTAAAAAGAAACGAACTACCAAGCCCTGAAGATATACAGGGAAGCCTTAAATGAATGTTACGAGGAGAAAGAAGGCAATCTGAAAGGCCTGCAGAAAGTGTGATTCCAAGTATGCGGCATTCCAAAAAAGGAAAAATTATGGAGATAATAAAAGATCAGGGGTTGGTAAAGAGCAGAGGGAGGGAGAGATAAACAGGCAAAGCCCAGAGGGTTTTTGGAGCCATGAAAATTCTCTATATGATTTAACAATGACAGACGTATAGCATCATGTGCACGTGTGCTAAGTGGCTTCAGTCGCGTCTGATTTTTTGTGACCCCATGGACTGTAGCCACCAGGCTCCTCTGTCCATGGGATTCTCCAGGCAAGAATACTCGAGTGGGTTGCCATTTCCTTCTCCAGGGGATCTTCCTGACCTAGAGACTGAACTCAAGTCTCTTGCATTGGCAGGCAGGTTCTTTACCACTAAGCCACCTGGGAAGCCCCATATCCTTCCCTGTCTTCCCTCAGTGTTAAGTTCAGTTCAGTTCAGTCATTCAGTCATGTCTGACTCTTTGTGACCCCATGAATCGCAGCACACCAGGCCTCCCTGTCCATCACCAACTCCTGGAGTTCACGCAGATCCACTTCCATCAAGTGGGTGATGCCATCCAGCCATCTCATCCTCTGTCATCCCCTTCTCCTCCTGCCCCCCATCCCTCCCAGCATCAGAGTCTTTTCCAATGAGTCAACTCTTCCCATGAGGTGGCCATAGTATTGGAATTTCAGCGTTAGCATCATTCCTTCCAAAGAAATCCCAGGGCTGATCTCCTTCAGAATGGACTGGTTGGATCTCCTTGCAGTCCCTCAATGTTACTGTAAATCTAAAACTGCTCTATAAAATAATCTTTTATTGAAAGAACATTTTTTCCTTCAAGGTTCCTTTAACTCGGTCTATCCTTGCCTACTGCATTGATTCATTATTTATTTTTAAATGATTTTGAAAAAAAGATAAACTTTTACAGGCATTCTCCCTTTGATATCTATGGCGCATGCGTCATTTCCTTCACCAAGTTTTATACACTCATGGGTCAGGATTGACTGAAATTTATCCACTGTTGAATCCAACAGAATGTCTAGCAGAAAACTGCAACACAACAGATACTAAGGGATGAACGCTTTTTTTAAAAAGGTAGCAAGTATACCGTATTTGGAGACCAAACCCTTTTGAGTGATTGATTGTAGTGTGTTCTTGACCCTGTTCTTCAGCTGTCTTACTGAGCTGGCCTATCTTTGTCCATCTCCAAATGGACAAATCTTCAGTCTCTCTGAAAGTCCAAGACTCTCTTGCTGCCTGTTTGAACCCACCCAACATCATAATTACTAGGTTCTGCCTGGGTCTTTTCCCTCCTTTTATCATCCCAACTCTCAAAATCTTCCTTCACTGTGTCTTATTTCCACTTGAAGGACTCTCTGTTTACCATGCTCCAAGCCCTACACGATGGGGCTTCCCTTGTAGCTCACTCGGTAAAGAATCTGCCTGCAGCAGAGGTGACCCAGGTTCTACCCCTGGGTCGGGAAGATCCCCTGGAGAAGGAAATGGCAACCCGCTGCAGTATCCTTGCCTGGAAAATCTCATGGACAGAGGAGTCTGGTGGGCTGCAGTCCATNACTCGGTAAAGAATCCGCCTGCAGCAGAGGTGACCCAGGTTCTACCCCTGGGTCGGGAAGATCCCCTGGAGAAGGAAATGGCAACCCGCTGCAGTATCCTTGCCTGGAAAATCTCATGGACAGAGGAGTCTGGTGGGCTGCAGTCCATGGGGTCGCAGAGTTGGGCACGACTGAGTGACGGACACTAACAAGCCCTACACGATAAAAGGCAAAGGAAAAAAAAAATAAAAGGTTAACTCAAACTTGCTTCCTCAAGGTGCAATCCAGTTCAGCATTTTATAAACTGATGCACACTACTGCAGCAAGAGATTTAAACAGAACTGATGCCACTGACTGTCACTCAGATGAGCTCAATACACTGAAGGAATCACACTAACAGGCTCTTCTCAGAGCCGGGGAGAGGGGAACAGGAGAACACCTCTGAGAATCTCTCAGATATTTAAGTTAGGTATGTTTACCGCAGACACTATGAATAAGAATGGGAAAGAGCTCAGAAAAATGATTTCTTTTGGCAAAGTTATTCCCGCTCTTCCCCACTGTGCTTTTAAGTAAAAAACTGAGATTCAATTATATTCACAGCTTTGAATCTTGCTTTTTAATCACTGTCAAGGAGCTCTCGTCTTAAAGCAAAAGAATGCGTTAGTAACCATGGAATTCCTGACATCCCAGAAAAGCAGGTGAAGAAGCTCTAGTGAGACAGGTGCTGGATTTCTGGTCCTCCACAGTCAATCTCCACCCGTGTCTACTGCTAGGATTTACTCTGAGCTGTTGGTATCAACTGGAACTGTGCTCTGAGAGAGGTTTGTAGACTCTCCAACATGCCATTTGAAGGTGTGCCCAAATCCTTATTGTTCAGTCACTAAATTGTGCTCAACTCTTTGCAACTTCACAGAGTACAGCACCCCAGGCTTCCCCATCCTTCACCATCTCCCAGAGTTGGCTCAGACTCATGTCCACTGAGTCAGTGATGCCATCCAACCATCTCATCCTCTGTCATCCCCTTCTCCTCCTGCCCTCAATCTTTCCCAACCTCAGGGTCTTTTCAAATGAATCGGTTCTTTGCATTAGATGGCCAAAGTATCGGAGCTTCGGCTTCTCTGGAAGAGGTGCTTATCTACCAAAAAGCAGGAGATGGTTAGACAGCAACACAGACTCAGTGGACATGGATTTGAGCAAACTCCTGGAGACGGTGGAGGACAGAGGGGCCTGGCGTGCTGTAGTCCATGGGGTCACAAAGAGTCAGATATGACTTAGCAACTCAGCAACAATCCTCCAGGAAGCCTTATGGGATTGGGGGTTGCATTAGAGTTGGTTGATTGGATTTCATAGGATGCCTTTATTCTAAAGACCATATTTCTTTTAGGAAGTCTTTATCTCTCCAAGGGAAGACTGAGATAATTACCTGAGTACTTGAAGCCCCAAACTCCTCACTAGCTTCATTACCTCCTAGATTATTTCATTAGGAAATATTAGAAGGAGAACCATTTACCTACACAACATCCTCAGCTGTCTTCAATTTTCATATGGCAACATAACTGTCTCTCCTCTCCTTAAGTCCCCACTTGTATTGTTTCAAGCTACAGAGACAGATTGTCAAAAGGGAGGTCCTCCCAGCCTCTATCTCCTCCAAGACATATTTCCTCTAATGCTTTCCTTCCCCACTAAATATAAGAATTAAAAGTGATATTTCTTTTGACAGCTGGTAACTAATCCCACCTTAGCAGGAAAGAGAACAGGAAGCCAGCAAAGGAATTTTCCATTCCTATGTCTCTCTTAATTTTTTTCCACATCAGGTACTTTTCAAAATCTAGACATTTCCCGTGAGTCTGTCTATCTTCTTGTTTTGTCTACTAGAGTCACGTGTTCTTAACTTGCCCTGTGCGGGCTGCGGAAAAGCCTGACGGGGCTGATGTTTGTCTATGGAGGAGGGAGAACTTGAGAGCCTTTGAATCTCCAGAGGGAATAGGAGTGAAATGTGATGCCTTTGCTTATGCAAACGGGATTTTTCCTTTTGTAAAGATAAAGTTCACACAGCTAGTCCCACAAACCACAAATCAAAATGCCTCGTGTTGTGAGGAGAGCGACAACTCTGACTCAAAGTAAGCTTCTGCTCACCCATGGTTTGCCTGCCAGACAGCCTTGCCTCCTTGATTCCTTCCTGCCTTCCTCTCCTCCATTTCCTCCTTAAAA
>SJYV01022379.1:0-12168 GCA_006410875.1 Neotragus pygmaeus
AACCAACAAATAAAAATAAGAAATATGAGCTAGAACAGGGAGATGGTAGGAAGGTGGGCAAAGCTTGGGGTAGCGGGTGTGCCAAGGGCTGGAGTTTGGGAAACATCGGACTAAGGTGCAGCATGGGGAGATTTGAGAGGCTGGTGCCACCTAGAGTACCAGTTCTCAAAGTGAGGTCCCAGGGCCAGCAGCAGCACCCAGGGGAGCTGTCAGAATGCTGATTCTCAGCTGCACTGCAGACCTCCAAAAGCTATGGGGGTGGGGCCAGCAATCTGTGCTTTAGCTCAACTTCCAGCACTTTCTGGTGCAGGCTCCAGGGTGGGACCCACTGCCCGGGAAAGCCTGGAAGACTTTCCCTGGGCAGGGGCCCAGAATGGGGTGGGCGGGGCGGCTGATTGGGACGGACGGTTCTGTTTACAGGACCTGGTGTGAACACAGAGAAGTCATGTGGCAGGAATAGAGCCGGTGGCTTGGGAGCTAGAATGACCTCTTCTGTCCAGTGTCGAGGCCCCTGGGAGCAAGTTGCTGGCATGTTCCTAGGCCTTTCTTCAGGAATGANTTCTGTTTACAGGACCTGGTGTGAACACAGAGAAGTCATGTGGCAGGAATAGAGCCGGTGGCTTGGGAGCTAGAATGACCTCTTCTGTCCAGTGTCGAGGCCCCTGGGAGCAAGTTGCTGGCATGTTCCTAGGCCTTTCTTCAGGAATGACGCTGGGTTTGCTGGCACCCATTGCTCCAGGGCTTGAGCAAGTGTCCTGAGGGTTCCAGCCTTTTCCTTCAGCAGTGTTTAGAGCCCATGTGCCCAGGAGCTTGTGAAGTCCGTCTGTTGGTGACCCCTAAGCGGCCCCTCTGAAAGAATGGGCTGTTTCCTCTCCAGCATTCAAAGTACCTCTGTGTGTCTGTACATGTCCACTGCGTCTCTCCATCCTGCCCCCAGCCGGCTCCCAACACAGCCAGTCTGTTCTCATGGGGGGAAGCACTGGCTGCTTTAAAAACACTGTTTATTCCCAGGAACCGTCAAGGCCGGGCTTCCCGGGGACTAAGATATTTTCAGCTTTGGCATCGCTGGACAAAGTGCCCTCTCAGACCAGGATGAACCGGGCCCTGTCTGGCATAGTCGCTGTCTGGCCCAGGTGGGAGGCCCCAGCCGCACAGGGCTTTCTCTGGGCTCCAGCACATTCAGGTTCACTTCGAAGGGCTGTCGAAGTCCAGGCCCCGGACTTGTCTCAGCGCTGATGTTCAGGGGAGAGCCCGGAGGGTTTTCTCTTGCACAGTGCTCTTCTCCTGCTTCTGTGGAGGCATTCTTCCAACAGAAGCCAGAGCCTCTTTAACTCTTCTCTGAAACTTTTTATTGAAGTTCCACATGCTAGAGAAGAAAGCACATGCATTCCTGCACAGGTCGATGGCATTTTCTCCAAGTGCGCAGTGCAGGCTCGGGCCCCAAGGCGACAGAGCCTGACTCCCCCCCCAGGCCCCTCCCACAGCCCCNGATGCTCGTCCCCCACCGCGCCCCACTCCTGGGGATGGAGTCTTGCTCACTGCATACCCCAGGGACTCCCTAGCCACCTGAGGGCTTGCCCTGGGGATTACCCCCAGAGGCTGCGTGCAGATTCCATAGTCTGGTGCTATATAGAATGCTTGAGTTCGGTTCAAGGCTGTGACTCATCCTTGCAGGTACCACCTGACACCAGTGAATCATGCATTTCGGGTGGGAGAATAGTCCCAGTGCTGCCAGCGCCGTAGCCTGGAGCAGAGGTGTTTGGGATGGCTGGTTTCACCCTCAAGGACCGGGGAAAGAAACACCAATTGAGCACCAGTGAGTCTCGGGACTCTGCTGCTGGGCTCCTTAGAACCACTATTTCCACAATCTGCAAATTCCCCCCCAGCCCTGGGAGAAAGTCAGTACTTTGTTTTGCCTGGGAGGAACTGGATACTCTGAGGGATTGAGGGACCTTCTGGGCGGCCCCCAGGTCTATGTCATAGAGTCAGGATTCAAACTGGGTTTGACCCACTGTCCACACTTTTCTTCGATGTCTCCTGAGAGTCCTCAATTTCTTGTTTTTGGGAGCTGGGGGTTTCCTGCCATTTATCTAAAGCTTTCTGAGAACACTGTTTCCAAGGAAACATCCACATGTCTACGAGAAGGGAGAAAAAGGCCCCAGGTGTCATGTACTGGGTATTTGAAGAGTATATTAATTTATTATCCAGTCACTTTAAAGTGGCTTCTCATATATTATCTTGGCTTGCATTGAACAAACCTGTTTTTTCTTTTTTTCTGCACAGAGTAGATTAAGCGAATGTTTGTTGAGTAAGTATGCTCTTTTTGTTCAGAATTGTGTATGTTCTCTGCATAGTATTTAAAAAACTGAATGGGTTTTATATATTATATTTAGTTAAACATACCGAGTTGTTGCCCCATGTATCCCATAAGGACATATCTTTTGCTGAGGGGACAGGAGGAAAGAAGGTATCCGTGGGGGTGGCCTTTTTTGTTAAGCCTAATGTATGTCTTTGTGGGGTTGGGGGCAGAGCAGTTGACAAAGGAATCAACAGTCCTCCGTGGTCTTCCCCTAATTCTGTTGAGAAGGGTTTACGGAAAACCGGCTCCCATGGAGGAGGGAGATCCCTGCCCTCGCGTGTCTGGTACTCACCCAGCCACTCTTCCCAGTCCTGGGATCTGCCCGAGACAGGCTGGGGTGTCCCGCCCCCCTCCTTCCAGCCGCCACTTCATTCCTGGAATTTCTGGGTGGTTTGTGGGTCTGACTCTGCTCTGCCTTCGGCCTCGCTCACATTCTGAGTTCTCCTTTGTGCTCCTGAGGGAGCTTGGAGCCCTGATGCCCTGCCTTTGGGGCTAGCTGTGGGGGCTCCTGCTGACATGGGGGCGCAATCAGAACTACCCTGATATTTTGGAGGGCAAGGCAGGCAGGGAGTCAGAGCGTGGCAGGCTCCTTGCCGTTGTCCGCAGGCATTCTGCGCGACTGTGAGCAAGTTGCTCATCTGCGTTGAGCCTCAGTTTCCTCATCTGTAAAATAGCGATCATAGTCACAGTGATCCCAATAGTCTGCAGAGAGGGTAAAAGACGAGATTCTGGGAGTAGGGGACCCAGAACAAGGTCAGCCACTTCATCCTCACTCTTGATGTGTTGGCTGGGTGATTGGTGAGAAATGTTTGTTGAGCAGTTAGTACGCCCCGAAGTTTTGGGTTGAGTAAGACCCAGTCAGCCAGCGCCGTGCTGGAGCTGGCTCATACCGGCTTGTGGGAGCCGATGGTTAAGTTTCCGGAAAAGTTGTGGGCCAGTTCAATCCCACCATCAGTTTTTTTTTAATTGAAGTATAGTTGATGTCCAGTGTTGTGTGTGTCTCAGGTGTACAATACAGTGATTCAGTTATACATGAGTGTGTGTGTGCACGTGTGCACCCAGCTACTCAGTTATGTCCTACTCTTTACAGTCCCTTGGACTGCAGCCCGCCAGGCTCCTCTGTCCATGGGATTCTCCAGGCAAGAATACTGGAGTGGATTGCCATGCCCTCCTCCAGGAGTTCTTCCCCACCCAGGGATCTGTCTCCTGGGTCTGTGGCATTGGCAGGTGGGTTCTTTACCACTGTGCCACCTCGGAAGCCCTACATATTTTCAGGTTTTTGCTCTTATAGTTTATTACAAAATACTGGGTATTGTTCCCTGTACATGCAACCGCCATTATATGTTATATAAACTTACAATGAAATAAATCTGATTTAAAATAAAAGTAGTAACTCGTCAAAACTTATTGCATCCTAGTCTTTTACCCTGCCTCACTGCTCTCTCTGTTCTCGGGGTGGTTGCTGTCTACTCCATGTGTATGGTGGAAAAGTTGCCTCACAGTGTGTTATCGTGGGACTCTTTCCAGAAACTCCACACTCAGTGACCCTACCTCAATGGCTTGAAATTGCCGTGGTGGGGATATTTACACCAAGGGAATGGGTAGACACTACAGATTAGGGTGAGTATTTCAAGGTTTTCCAAGTGTCCATTATTAAACATTTGCCAGTCTAGCACTGGTTCCAGCCCCAGAGAAGCGCCAAGTCTAGCTGGCAAGGCAGCCAGTGTGAGCAGACTTGAGGCAGGCTGCTGGCTCCTGACACCCAGGGCTCAGCTGAGCCCTGGGAGGAGACCCAGCCTCAGGGCAGCAACGGCCACTGAGCCGGATAGCTGTCATTGTGAACCCGGTTCCTGGCCAGCTGATCATATTCATGCTGCAGACCCTGTCTGTGACATCTCGAGTCATCACTGCCCCAGGAAGCTAAGGGAAAGTGACTAAGGCCCCAGACATGTAGGGAACTGAAGCGTATTTCAGATTTAAAGGAGGTCTTTTTTCTTTTTTTATCATTCCCACCAACATTAGACATATAATAGGAGTTTTAAAAATTAGATTTGTCTCAAAGCAGAGGCTTTGAAATAGGAGAGAATAGCCTTTTTCACTTCATTCGCCATTTTAATCCCAGTCTTCCTCACGTCTCTCCAAACAATGGGTCTGTGGAGCATTTAGCATCATTATTATTGTCATAGCCAATACGATAAGCCGTTAACCACGCAGTGAACCCTGTACCGTTGTGACCCTGTAGTTCCTTGTCCTCATCCCTTGATCCCAACCTGCCTCCTCCCCTCACAGACAGGTCAGTCTCTGCTCCACAGGAAGACTCAGTGGAGGAGTCAAAGGGTCACCACTTTCCAGAAACCTCCGGGAGCTGAATCACGCCTGCAGACCTGTCGATCTTGTTCACTGACGAAGACGCCAGCGGTGTTCTATAAATATTTACAAAGTGAATGTACAGATCTTCTCCTTCCAACGAGATCAGACTTTGGCGATTCAGCGGTGAACAAGGCGGACAGGTCTGGGGCCATGATTAAGCTGCGACCCCAAAGTTGAGTCCTAACCTGCCCGGCCCCGGTGGGGGCGCGGCAGGTCGGGGTCACAGGCTGAGCCGCAGGAACAGTGTGTGCAGGAGCAGAGAGCTTGGCACGGCCTCAGGGCTGCCGGCTGGCGGGTCCCACGAAGATTCATCTTTCTGGCAGACTTTCCTAAACACAGGCAAAGGCAGCCTGGGCGGAGTGACGCCTCCAGGGTCATCCGCATTCTCTTTCTTCATTTTGCTCCTGAGAGTTGAGTTGAGTGTCAGGAGACCCCGAGGTGGATTGGGGGCACGTGGGGCTGTGGGTGCCCTTGACGTCCACAGACTCTTAGGTGGGACGGAGGGTGATGACAGAGCTTTGTGGCAGCAGCCAAGTGTACAAAGCCATCCACGCTTCCAGGAAGTGGGATCTCAAGTCTTGGTTCCACCTCAATCCAGCCCTGGACCTCACTAATACCGTGGAAGATCACCAGGCTCAGTTTTGTTTTCCAGAAAACGGAGTGGAAAACAGCCAGAGTCCAAATGTATCCTGCAAGTTGGGGCGATGCTGCAGGAATCCGGCCCCAGATTGAGTGGCTGTAGACCAGGGGGTTTGGAAGTTCTGTCAGTGTCTCTCCGCCCCTGCGCCCCACCCCTGGTGCCCTTATCTTGTTTGTGGTCTCTCAGGCTGGGAGTTTCAACTGCCGCCAAGGAGACCTCTCCGAGACTGCATTTCTGTCAACTGCGGCATTCACTCGGGTGTTTGATGCTGTTGGTAACAGGCCAGGGGCAGAGTGGAGAGGGCTTCTCTGGAAACGAAGCCTGCATTTGGCCACCCTGGGAGAAGCAGGGGGGCAAAAGAGCCACTGAGTGTTGGCCTCCATCTCCAGGCCCCAAAGGGAGCTCAGATAACCCACTTGCCTGAAGTGTGAGCCCCTCGGGGATGTCAGGAGGGCTGGAGGGTTGCAGAGAGAGTCAGAACGGGCGTCATATTTGAGTCAGAGCAGATGGAGGCTGGGTGGGCGCTAGGCTCGGTGACGGGGCATGTCGAGGTGCAATGTCACCATGACGTAAGCATTTCACTCCCCTGGGGATGACACGTGGGTGCCTTCTTCTCTACAGAGTCACCAGCTGACCTGGAGTGGGTGGGGCCTGTCTCCGCTGAGCCCAGCCATCTGCCCAGGAAGCAGAGAAGGGTGGGGAGGGTCACAGTGTGAGCTGGGTCATTGGCGGGGGTCCTGCCCTTGTGGGTGGTGATGGGAAATCCCCAAGGAAGCTCACCCTGGGGAAGGCGTGGTGGCATTGAGGAGGGGGCTCAGAGGACAGACGGAGCTGCGTTCCAGCCCCAGGTTTTCTGCTTGCAGTTGTGTGACCTTGGGTGTGTTCCCAAAGACCCCAGGGGCCTTAGTCTCCTCATCTGTCAGAGGGGAGCAGTAGAACCCAAAGCCCTGGATCATCAGGAGGGTGGAGTGGGAAATGCAGCCATGGGCATGCGGTGGGCCTCCCTCCACGTAAGCCCCCACCGGCCTCCCTGGTAGGAGCCTGTGCTTGTCATTGGAAAGCCCCAGGTGGCAGTGTGTGGGTCTCTGGTGGAAAACTTTTTAAAAAAATGTATTTTATTGAAGTATAGTTGGTTTACAATGTTGTGTTTATTTCTGTTGTACAGAAAAGCGACTCAGTTATGCATATGCTGCTGCTGCATCGCTTCAGTCATGTCAGACTCTGTGCGACCCCATGGACGGCAGCCCACCAGGCTCCGCCGTCCCTGGGATTCTCCAGGCAAGAGTACTGGAGTGGGCTGCCATTATATACACTCTTTTTCGTATGCTTTTCCATTCTGGTTTATCACAGGATGTTGAGTACAGTTCCCTGTGCTCTGCAGCAGGACCTTGTAGTTTATCCATCCTGTAGATAGTAGCTTGTTTCTGCTAACCCCAGCCTCCTGGTCCATCCCTCCCCGACACCGATCCTCCTCGGCAACCACAAGTCTGCTCTCTGTGAGTCAGTTTCTTTTAAATTATAGATGGAAAGGGGGCTGAAGTGCTTTGTTCCTAAGTTCTGATCGAGCTGTTTGGGCAGCAGAAGTTGAATAGTCTGCCCAGACCAGGGGGCTGGCAGGGCCTGGCAAAGTCGCCTCGGCCGATGGCCTTGTGCTGAGACACAGCACCAGTCGCCTCCACCCAGGTTCCAGCTGTGATCTCAGTCTCGGCCGCCCGATTTGCCTCTCTGTTGCCCCATCACCCACTTCCATACGGCCACCAGCGGGATGTTTAGAACCTAATTCTCATCTATTATCTGATGCTTGTATTAATACTAGTCTGCTAGGGCTGCCAGGACCAAGCACCCCAGACCGAGCAGTTCAAACAACAGAAATTCATTCTTTCACCCTCAAGGAGGCCGGAAGTCCAAGATCAAGGTGCCAGCAGGGCTGGTTTCTTGTAGGCATTGCTCCTCAGCGTGTCGACGGTGGTCCCCTCCCTGTATCTCACACGCTCATCCCTCTGTGCATGTCTATGTCCAATCCATCCTTCTTACAAGGACACCAGCCATACTGGAGCAGGGCCCACTCATATGGTCTCATTTTAACTTAACCACCTCTTCTAAGACCCTGTATCCAAATCCAGCCGTGGTCTGAGAAGCTGGGGTTGGGACTCCGATGACGGAATTTGTAGAAGGCATAGCTCAGTCCACGATTCTGTTTCCCTCTGTGTGCCAGCCCTGTGCTGTGGTCTGGAATAAAGTTGTGGGACACCAGGCCTGTTACTGCTACAGTTCTGCTTGAATCTTCCATTTTCTCCTTGGCCCAGACTTAGAACCCATCAGGATCCAAGCGTTGCCCCCTCCCCAGCATGGCTCCCCCAGCCCCCNCGTCTGGACCTCAGACTCATGCATGGGATCTGTGAGATTATAAATTGTGTGTCTCTGTGTGTGTTTAATTCAATCAGCAGGAGGTTTCCCAGGTGGCTCAGTGGTAAAGAATCCATCTGCCAATGCCAGAGACACAGAAGATGTGGGTTTGATCCCTGGGTCAGGAAGATTCCCTGGAGAAGGGAATGGCAACCCGCTCCAGTATTCTTGCTGGAGGATCCGATGGACAAAGGAGCCTGGCAGCTTACAGTCCATGGGAGTTGCAAAGAGTTGGACATGACTGAGTAACTGAGCATGCACACGTGTGTAACAAGCATTTGAAATGGAAGAATGGGTAGACTCAAGAGTCATTATAGATAGGAAATCACCACAATTTGGTGCCTGACCACATGAGTCAGAGAGAGTAATTGGAGAGGATCTTGAAGGTAGGAGACCGGGAATGGGGATTAACTGACAGAAAGAGGCAAATTGAGATGGAGAGCTGGTTGGGAGAAAAAATAAGCTTTTGGCATGTTACGTTTGAGTAACTAGGTGACATGAGTGCAAAGGAACTATCCAGTAGAAAGGAGTTGATTAAGACTGACACCAAATAGGTCAAGGCTAGAGCCAGAGATGTGGGAGTCATCACAGTGATTCTGGATACATCTCCTGTGAAGGGAAGAAAGGCTGAAAACAGAGGGATGTTCCCATGTCCAGCATG
Source organism: Neotragus pygmaeus (assembly GCA_006410875.1). Classification (NCBI taxonomy): domain Eukaryota; kingdom Metazoa; phylum Chordata; class Mammalia; order Artiodactyla; family Bovidae; genus Neotragus; species Neotragus pygmaeus. The sequence continues at coordinate 8,437 of SJYV01022379.1, forward strand.
NTTGCTTCTTAAATCAGAACAAAGAGTTGCTAATAATTTTTAACTTTTTTCTCTTCATTCCCTTCAATACCTTCACCACTGTCTCCATGAAACCTGTATAGAGGAAATTGAAGAAAAAAGAAATGGGAAGAAAGAAGGTGAGAAACACAGAGGAGAAGGAAAAGAGAGAGGAAAAGAGATGGGGAAAGATGGCAAGGAAGACAGTGAAAAACATGATGAGATGATGAGAAAAGTAAAATCCTACCACACTGGACATGCTTAGGGGTTAAGGAGAATGAACACATTTTGCATCTCTTTCATTTTCCCTCTCAGGCCATAGGTCAGCTTTATACAAATTTATGCGGGCATAGCTGGATTCTGGCTCCCTTTCACTGCTGCTGCTGCTGCTGCTAAGTTGCTTCAGTCGTGTCCGACTCTGTGCGACCCCATAGACGGCAGCCCACCAGGCTCCCCTGTCCCTGTGATTCTCCAGGCAAAAACACTGGAGTGGGTTCTCTTTTCCTTCTCCAGTGCATGAAAGTGAAAAGCGAAAGTGAAGTCCTCAGTTGTCCCCTACTCTTAGCGACCCCATGGACTGCAACCTACCAGGCTCCTCTACTCATGGGATCTTCCAGANAAACACTGGAGTGGGTTCTCTTTTCCTTCTCCAGTGCATGAAAGTGAAAAGCGAAAGTGAAGTCCTCAGTTGTCCCCTACTCTTAGCGACCCCATGGACTGCAACCTACCAGGCTCCTCTACTCATGGGATCTTCCAGACCAGAGTACTGGAGTGGGGTGCCATTCCCTTCTCTGCCCTTTCACTGCACATCTATCCTAATTCTGGCTTACTTTTTGCCATGACACTATTGAAATATAACGTATACCGGCTTGTAAACTACAAAGAATTATCTGATTGTAATTATGATGAGTATTAACATAAAACCTGAAACATTTTTTAAAGGTTGTATTGCTGGATGAAATTAAAAAAATTAATCACAATTTATTGATTGTAATGCCATTTTACTAAATAATACATATTGATATATAAAGTGCATATAGATTAAAGCATAAATCTTCCTTGCTTGATGAATTTTCACAAAAGTGAACATCAAGAAATATAACCCACATTCAGATAATCCTCTTGTGCCTGTTCCTAACAATTAACCCCTCCCTTTCCCCTAGAGATAACTTAAAATTTATAGAAATGGAATTATATAGTATGAGATTTTTTTCTGTGACATTGATTTATATTGTTATGTGTGGCAGCAATGTGTTCATTTTTATTACTGTATAGGATTCCATTGTATGACTATGCAACAATATATCTATTTACTCTTCAAGGACATTTTGATTGCTTCCAGTTTTCAGCTATTATGAATAACACTGCTATGACACTCTTGTCCATGTCCTTTTGTCTGCAAGAAAAATGTGCACATTTTTCTTCAGTATTTACCTATGAATGAAATTTCTATGTTATTGAGTAAATATGCACTCTCTTTTAGTGCTGTGCTGTGCTAAGTTGCTTCAGTCGTGTCCAGCTCTTCATGACCCTATAGACTGTAGCCCTCTCGGCTCCTCTGTCCATGGGATTTTCCAGGCAAGAATACTGGAGTGGGTTGCCATGCCCCCTTCCAGGGGATCTTCCCAACCCAGGGATTGAACCTGTGCCTCTTATGTCTCCTGCATTGGCGGGTGGGTTCTTTACCACTAACACCACCTGGGAAGCCCTCTCTTTCAGTGGATACAGTTAAACCATTTTAAAAATGACTGGAACAACTCACTTTCTCAGTAACAGTGTATTGGAGAGTTCCAGTTTTCCACATCTAGCCAGCACTTAGTACTGTCGGTCTTCTTACTTTTAGTCACTCTATCGTGGTTTCAAATTTCCTGATAATTAATGAACATGAGAGCCTTTTCATGTGTTTATTAGTTACTGGATATGCAATTAACCTGCATATATTCAATATATTCAAATAGATTGAAAAGGTCCTTTTTTTCAATCCTTATGGTAGAACAGTAGTGATTTGCCCAGATTTCCATTTACCAAGCCAGGCCACCCATGCCCCCAGATGCTGTGAGTGACAACTGTCAACAGTTCATGTTGCCCACCTCCTCCAGAAAACTGGTCCTTTTCTAATGGAGCTGTCTTCCCTGGGCAGTTCCATATCCTCTAGGCATGTGACTATTAGTCATTCAGCTCGTGGATGAGTAACGTGAGGGATCAAAAGACTGGCCTCCTTGGTGCAAGAAAGGTCAACCTATTGTGTGGTTTAAGTTTCTGAGTCCTAAGGATTAATCTGTAGCTAGCTTTACCCAAGACCGCATTTTTGTTTGACTCTTTCTCCTTTACAATTCTGCCTTTGCTCTCTTCCTATATAGATTTTTTTTCTGAAGTGCATGCTCTCAATAAATCATGTACACTAAAAACCCTCTCTCAGGTTTTGCTTCTAGGGAACCCAACCTAATACCATTGTTCTTAGAAGTGCTTATAGGGAGCAGACTCTAAGAACATGATCCCAAGTTGTATCACTTTTGAACGTGATCCCAAGTTGTATCACTTTCTAGCAGTATAACAAGACCATGTGATCATCACTACTGATAGTCTGTTACCATATGTAATAGAAGTGCAACTGCTAAGGCTTTCATCTGTGGTGGACTGGCATTGAAATAGTGCAAGAATATGTATTGCTTTGTGCATTATTTCTGACATTTTGAAAGTAGCAGAGTACTGTAACTTGGGTGGCTATTGTTTATTTCCACTGAAAACAGAAAGTCATAGGTTCAGGACTTGCCGTGCATGCTAAGTTGCTTCAGTCTTGTCCAATGCTTTGCAATCCTATGGACTGTAGCTCACCAAGCTCCTCTGTTCACAGGATTTTCTAGGCAAGAATACTGGAGTAGGTTGTCATGCCATTCACCAGGGAATCTTCCAGACCCAGGGATTGAACCTACATCTCTTACATCTCCTGCATTGGCAGTTGGGTTCTGTACTGTTAGCACCACAAGGAAGCCCCAGGCTGAGGCCAATCAATCACAAATTTAAAGCAAAGTGTGAGAGTTAGAGGGCATCTTAACTGTCAAAGTGACCTCATTTCTTTAGTGAAGGAGAGAGAGAGATGAAGATCAGGCACAGGACCTAATTTTTTAATCGCGACAGAACTTTGGAAAAGGCTGAATTCTCATCCTCGTTCTGTGCTAAAGATAAATCCCTTGTAGAGAAGGAGTGAGACTGTAAGACTTGATGCGAAGTAGTGTCGGTAGATGAACTCATGCAACCAGATTCCCTTGTGCTCTCTAATTCCCTTGCACTCTCCAGGTTTACAAAAGTGACACCAACTCTCCACTGTAGAAAAATACAGTCTCTCTTTCTTGAAGACTATGAGAAAAGAAACAATATTATGTTGGTTTTCCTCAGGTTCTGCCTCAATTTGCTTCATGACTGCCAGTATTAATTTATCATGAACCAGATGGGCATGTGCTAGGAAACATAATGGAAGCAGTGATTATATGTTAAAAGGGTGTCAGGATCCAACCATTGATTTCTGACAGGAAATAGGAGAATGTTCTTAGGAATAAATCCTGGGGATATTGGAGCAAAGGTGAAGGAGTAATATATCAGTTCAGGTCAGTTCAGTCACTCAGTCATGTCCGACTCTGAGACTCCATGAATCACAGCAAGCCAGGACTTCCTGTCCATCACCAACTCCCAGAGTTCACTCAGACTCACGTCCATCGAGTCCGTGATGCCATCCAG
>SJYV01022384.1:0-16635 GCA_006410875.1 Neotragus pygmaeus
CCCTGGAAAAGGAAATGACAACTCACTCCAGTATTCTTGCCTGGGAAATCCCATGGACAGAGGAGCCTGGCGAACCATATATAGTGCAGGGGGTCACAAAAGAGGCCGACATGACTTAGCAACTAAACAATAGCAACAGTTGCTCTGAGTAGCTCACCGTGACCTGACCCAAAATCCACGTGGAAGTCGGTTGTAAAGAGCCACCCAGGTTACCCAATAAAGGCTCACATTGTGATAGAAAGTATTTTAACTGTTTTTACAGCTTGGAGCCAGGACTTCATTTCTGAGGTCACAAAGTTATCAGAAATTAACTTGGGAGTTTTATGGACTTCTCGGGGTGGCAGCCCAAGGGCTAGACGTGGAGATTCCAGCACAAACTTGGCCCACTGCTGGCAGTTTAAATGGCAGGCTGGCTCTGTCTCCTTGCCTTCCGCTACGATATAGGCTCTCGGGCAACTCCAGCTCTGGCCAATTAAGACAGACATAAAAGCCTCAGAGGGGGTCCCTTCCCAAATAAAAAGGCAAAGCCTTGCAAAAAGAAGCCACTGAGCACTTCCACGTCCTTTCCCCCGGCCTTTTCTCTGCACGTCTCTTGGAGCAGGCGTCTGAAGTGGCAGCTGCCATCTGATAACACTGGGTCGGTAAACATGAAAACAAAGGGGTAAATACTAAGGGCGGTTGAGCAAAAACCTAGATAGAACCTAAGTCCCGAAGGGCTCAGAACCTGCCCTTGACTGCTGACACCCAGACTTCGCATACATGAGACATAAAAATCACAGGCTGTTTCAGCCCATCAGGAGGATTTGCCATTATTTGAGGGTAAAGATGCAATCCTAATAATAGAGTAATCAAACCAAGAATATAATCACAAAAGGGTCTGAGAAAAACAGAGCACCCTCCCTCCTGGGAACCAGCCAAGGAAGTATTTCCATTTTGAAGCAAATTTAATCTCTTAATTTCTCAAAATCATAAGGGAAAAAAAAAGTCTTGACGGAATTAGCCAAACTGAAAGAATTTTGAATGCAAAATCAGAAATCCACGGGTCATAACGGTTGCTATTCTCCAAATATTTCTGGCTTTCCTTCTCTCAAGAACGTGGTATGATCGTGCTTCCTCGCCCCTTTGACAGGAGGCAAACCATATAATTTTCTTTGGCCATTGCAATGAGAATCCAAATAAAGGGCCATTCCCCAGCTGAGGAGTTCAGAACCGGTGTGCGTTTTGCCGTATTCTCCTCCTCTAATTAGGTGGTAGGGACACCCGGGTCAAAACGAAGCCTCCGGTCAACTTGGGTCCCCAAAAGTCTGCCACAAGCAGTCCTCCTGCGGACCCACACTGGTCGCGCAGCCTCAGTGAGGATAAATAAAACCTGCGCTGTTGATGTCAGATGATACTGTTTGTACAGCAACAGAACTTGTCCTGTGGGACTGCTACATCATGATAATAAGCAAGCTCTAGAAAATTCAGGAATATCAAGTTGGAGAAAAGGATTTATGAAAAGATGGAAAGTTTGCTAAAGGGCTTTTTAAGCGGATATGCTGGGAAATGTCAAGAAGAGAAAAAAGACCAGAGCAGTGCTTCCCAGACCGTGGTGTTCATCACAGTCACTTGGGGAGCTTTGCATAACCCTGACTCCCAGGTCAGCACCCATACAAATTTAACCAAGTGTCTGGGACTAAGAGCCAAGCATCAGGATGTTATAAAGATCCCCAAGTAATTCTCAAGAGCAAGAAAGTTTGGGAACCGTTCCATCAAAATCTTTTATCTTAATTAAAAAAAGAAAACTTTTCTGATGAACTTCAAAATATTTATTTTTCAGGGAAGTCAAAGAGCATTGGTGGCCATGCTGGAAAAGGAAGGTATGGAACCAGAGCTCTAACTAAGAGAGCAAACCACATCCCAGGGGTAGAAAAGGAAGGAGTTCCTCCCCCAGACCCTCCTGTGATGCCCACTCAGTGCATGTTTAAGGGGCCCACTGTCCGTGGCTCCTGGCTCCCCCAGGGGCTCAGGCGGTAAAGAATCCGCCTGCTAATGCAGGAGATGCAAGAGATGAGGGTTCTATCCCTGGGTCGAGAAGATCCCCCAGAGAAGGAAATGGCAACCCACTCCAGTATTCTTACCTGGAGAAGCCCATGGACAAAGAGGCCTGGTGGGCTACAGTCCAGGGGGTCGCAAAGCATCAGACACGACTGAGCACAAAGGCACTGTCTGTGGCTTTAGTTACCTGATATCATCCCCGGGATTCTTTTCAGCAAAATATGACAACATCTTTGGAATCACTTTTATCAGAGACAACTTTCCCAAACACAGGTATCCCGGGGTTCTCCGCAGGCCCTTTGGCCGTAGCTCATCAGCTGAGAGTTCTGGTGGTTTCCCCACTTTCAGATCTCAGTCTGGGCTTCAGAAAGGAGGGCAGGCAACACCGTGCACCCAGCAGTCAGGCCAGGAGACAAAGTCCTGCCTCCATCTGCTTTCACGCAGACAGACAGATGGGACATCTCATCATGCTGAGTTGCTCTTTCTAGAAGTGAGCAAAGAAAGGAATTGGATATGTATAAGTTCATCATGTGCCATTTCCCACCCCTCCCCATATACCCCAAACTAGATTTACAAGGCTTATGGCAAAATTGAATGAGCCCAGCCCAACCTGGAAACGTCCCAGGAGCCCTTCGGCAGCCAGTCTGTGCGGAGCCCCAGTCCCCGGGCCTGATGTTGGGGACCCAACCTGGGGATGCTCATTCCCACCCCCACCCAGCAGCCTTTCCTGTGAGGCCTTCGAGTGATTCAAGAAACCAAGCACGTAGAACAATCAGATGCCTCTCCCTCAGATGGCTTGGCTAATGGCCACTTCCTGAGGTTGTCACATGAAAAGAGAAAAACTAGCACATCCCCTGATGACTTACTGTATCACTTCCCGTACCCGACTCTCTGGCAGCCGGCGGTAAGTTCACATCACTCGTAAATTAAGAGCCTTTTGGTGTGGGTGCCGCAGCTGAGCCCTCCGCCCCGTTTTGCTGATTATAAGGAAACCCTGCCAGGACTTCCATTATGAATAGTCATTTCCTAAAATGTGGCTCCAGCAGCCCTGACATCTAATCGTGCGTTAAATGGATGAGGAGCCGCTGTGTGCACGCCTGTAGACCCCCAGCGCGCATCCTCAAGATGAAAAGGACCTCTTCAGGAGTCTTCCAACACACACCATGCTCACGAGGTTTGCTCTTCACCACGACCCCCACGCCTTCTGCCTCGCAGCCCCCTAGACCTCCGGCCTCTGGGCCAACCCCCTGCACTCTTCCGCATTTCTGGACTTGCCCAGTTCTTACCCTGTGTCACCACCTGGCCTGTGAGAAGAGTCAGCTTGAAGTCCAGAGATGCTGAGGCTGGGCTGCTTCATCAGGGCCCCGCCAGCTTCACCAAGCTTGGGCGCACAGCTGGGTGGGCTCCTCAGTGCCCACGTTCCCAGAGATGTCTTTGCTAGCCTGACTGATGCTTGAGGGAAAAGGACTCTCCTAGTGCCTGGTAGCTCAGTTGGTAAAGAATCTGCCTACAAAGCAGGAGACCCAGGTTTGATTCCTGTGTCGAGAAGATCCCCTGGAGAAGAGAATCGCAACCCACTCCAGTATCCTTGCCCGGAGAATTTCATGGGCCGAGGAGCCTGGCAGGCCACAGTCCATGGGGTTGCAAAGAGTCAGACATGACTTAGCAACTAAAGAGAGAAAGAGAGAGTGCCTAGATGGTATAATGTGTGTGTGTCTGTCTTGGTTTGCTCAGATTTTGTTTCTTCAGTGTGAAACCATGAGTGGCACCAGATTTAAATTCAGATGACCCAGTTTTCATGCTGGCTTTGCTTCACACTTCCCAGCAGCCCTTCTGGGAAGTGAGCTGAGTTTGGGAGGATCACAGTCCCTCTGATCCTCAAGCTCCACATCTGTGAAATGGGAACACCACCAAAATCTGTACTCTCAGAATTGTTGTGAGCCTCAGTAAGATAGCATGTGTGAAAATACTTTACGAAATGAAAATACATTAGCTGTCATTATCACTCCACATAATCAGAATGGACCAGCCCACTCTGCTCTAACCATGACTCCACTGTTTATGACCCATGTATCCTTAAAGCAAGAAACTTAATACTTTGGGGTCTTTACACAACTCATGGCTCATAAGTTTGTTGTGAAGATTAAGATGAAATGAGATGAAATACACACCACAGTACTTGGCAAGAAGTGAGCGCTCAGTTAATGAAAACTGCTTTTATTTTTATTCTCCTTGTTATTGTTTGACTAGGACGTGCAGATAAAAGTCTTGGCCAAGAAAAATAAATAAGGTGCCATTTTTTTTATATTTTATGAGTCCCAAAAATAAAAGATCAGGAAAGCAGGCTTTTTACATTTCCAAAATGATTTTGATTCCAAAATAAAGACCAACACTTGAAAGCTCTGGAATATTGTCTAGCAAATTCGGGAACTCTGAAAAAAAAAAATGAGAACAGCTGACACATACAGCTTAGACACAATCAGTCACTGAAATTGTTCTGCAATTTGTTTCACTGTTTTTCTGTGGATTTCTTTTTTTAACCATACATGTGTCCTAAATATATAATTATATGGCAGAATATAATAGCTCATTTAGAGTTATTGAGGTCTATTATATAATCCAATAGTATCATGGGGCGGGGTTTGGAGAGGAGGGATGGTTATTAGCTTGAATGAACACTGAACACAAGCCCGGATAGACGTTAATAGATGGTCTTAGTACTTTTCTTCTTGTCTTTGCCAAAGTCATATCATTTTCTTGCTCAAAACCAAATTGTTTTAAATTGATGTTACATGTTCCTTCAAAAGGTCAAGAAGCGTCTATGTAAAATTTCTTAAGGGCAGAGTGTAAGTGTGGGTCTGTGTGTATATGCGTCTATGTATGTGTGTGTTTCTCTGTATGTGTGTCTGAAATTTGTGTTTCTGTGCATCTGTATGGAGCGTGTTTCAAAAGCTAAAACCCGCATCTTAGACATAACAGACAATTTTTCAAGGAATAAATAAGTGATGCAAATTTCCTCCTCCCCAGACACCTTCCCTTTGCACCTGAGAAATGTGAGTAACTTTTAGGCCAAACAGGAACACACCTTCCTCCTACCACACTCACCTAGATTGCAAAAAGAATCAGCTAATTATTTTGCCAATATATCCCTGTTAATTAACCAATGGATTCAATGCAGGCTTTTTGTCAATTTCCATTCCTACTGGATAGTTTCTCTCCCTTCAAGATAAATTAGTCAGGGAGTTGGAGACCATATACTCAAAATCCACTAATTTATCTTTAATCCCAAGGAAAACCTAGGCTGAAAGAAGCTTGGATATGCTTTAAACAACCAGCTCCTAAGGTTCAGGGGACAGAAATGCCTCAGCGCTTCCCTGTGTGTGCTAGTCCTCTGGGCGTTCTGGACCACCTGGGGTCCAACATGCTTATTTAAGCACTAAAACCTGGTTTGGATTGACCCAGTCAATCTTTTTTTCTTTAACAACATTTAGATCTAGTTCACTTTTTAAATACTTACTTTATTGTTTGTTTGGCTGCGTTGGGTCTTAGTTGCCACATGTGGGGTCTTTCACTGGGGCACAGACTCTCTAGCTGTGGCTCTTAGGATTAGTTGCTCTCCAGCACGTGGGAGCTTACTTCTCCTACCAGGGATCAAACCCATGCCCCCTGCATTGCAAAGTGGGTGGGGGGCCAGGAAGCTTCTCCCTAGAATTCACAGCAGTCTTCCGGAGCTCCCAGATCTCTGTAATCACACCTCTGTATCAACACCTCGAGCCACCACCACAGGCTAATTCTGTGTTGCATTTAGTCCTCAGTAATTTCAGATGAAAATCAAATTCCGGGATCGAATTTTCAAGATCCCCGATTCTCAGAGGCTCAAGCCAGGGCCCCTCCTAGCCCGGCACTCCTGGCCACAATCCCTCAGAAAGCTGGGCAAACTCTCCAGGGACTGAATTCTGGGGATTCTGGCTTGAAAAGGAGGCATCCTGCTCCTGGAGGGGTGTGGGGCTCGGTCTGTGGGGGGAGCCCAGAAACGCTGAGGGCTGTAGGTTTTATGTGGAGGCCATGCACGTGAGTGGTAACTCATCACCAGAGGGACGACGTCTACAGCAGGAGAGAGAGGAGGTGTCTCCATCTGATGCGGGGGCTCAGGATACCGTGGGGTTAAGATGGACTCCTGTGACAGCCCAGCACGCAGAGCAAGCTGAAAGGAGTCAGGGGCGGCAGAAGGAAACATTTTGAGGAAAGAGAGACCCTTGAGCCTGCAGGTCTTTCCAAGACGCCTCCTGTGCCCACCCCCTGCTTCTCGCTCCTTCTCAGGACCAGGAGGGCGAGATGCTTCCTGGCTCCCCCCGACGTTCCGACCGGCTGGCTCACTGCTGTCGCCGGGGCCCTGGGACTGCAATGGAGTCAGAGGTGGCCCCCAAGCCACGGCTCAGCCTCCCCTCTGGCCTGTTACTGTCATCATAGGGATGGATGGGGTCACCGAAGCGAGGGCTGGGACAGAGCTGGGAAAGCTGTGTGAACTTGCTAAAATGAGAACAAAAACACCTAAAAAAAATAATAAAAATGCAAGACTCCATCTTGCTTTTCTCAGCGCCAACACAAAGTCTCAACACATGATCAAGAGTGGACTCCTTTCGAATGTTGCAGAGTGCCTCCTTCTTCCAGCTAGTTCCCATCACAGATCCATCTTTATCCTCAAAACAGGTCCATGCCGATCTGAGTCCACTTGGTACTGAGCTCTCGTTCCGACCCAGTGATGGCACTTTAACAAAGTCCTCCTTCCCTTCCACCAGCCATTTCTCACCTCAGTCTTGCTCTCAGAGTTTCTTGCGTTTCTCCAAAATAAACCACCGGCTTCAGCCAGAGCTGGCCGCTTCTCCCTGACAGATGAGCCCAGCTCATGAGCCCAGGAGTCAGCGGGTTCTGATGATACACTGCTGCAGCCTTTTGTGATTCATTCTAAAGATCCATCCAGACCAGCTTCTCACCCAAGGAGTACTGACCATCAAGGGTGAGTCACGAAATAGGACCGGGTCCCAAAGCAAGTGTCCTGCCCTGTGTTCTTGCAGTTTCGCTTGTTTCCTCTGCCAAAATCTTACTGTCTCCCGAGGCTCCACCTACATCCTTCCCCATCTGGAAAGCCTTGCCTGTTGAACCCCACCAGACAGGGTGGTTCATTCCCATGAATCCCTACAAGCTCCATTGATCAGGAAAAAGGTATGATCAGCTGGCCCCATAAAACGGGGGCACTCACTTCCTGTAAGCGAGATGTTTCTCCAAGTGCTTTGGACACAGAACTAATTCAATCCTCCTTGTCTATTCTGCTAATCCATCCATATTAGAGGAAACCCAGGCACAAAGAGGACAGTTAACCTGCTCAAGTCGACACTGGTAACTCACCAAGCGGGATCAAACGCAGCACAGGGGCCCAAGAGTTCGCCTTCTGAACCCTCACCCCAAACATCTCCCGCGATCCGGCTCCCGTTGCTCTTTTCTGCTGGACACACAGCCCGGCAAAGCCTTGCATCCGCTTTTGACTTTGTGACTTTATGTGCGGTGTTATCGCTCCAACCAGACTGCCAAGCAGGGGGCCGCAAGGCAGACTTCTTAGAATGAAGCTGGCAGACACAAGGGTCCCCACTCTCCTGCCTCAGAGCATCCAGAGGATCCTGGCTCAGCCAGCTCTCGGTTTTTTGTTTTTGAATCCACAACATAGACAACATTTCTGTTTAGGGGGTCCCTAAAATCTGTCATTCCTGAGGCCAGGAGTAAAAGGTGAAATGGCACGAGAATCCAGCTCAAGGTCACGGAATCTGTCCGTCTGCAGCCGGGCTGCTGCTAGCAGTGAATTCCAATCCTTTGCACACAAAGACCTGTGCCTTCTTAGCAGACAGGCTTTCCACAGGAGCGGAGAAGACCGCCTCTGGGGTTGGGAGACCTTAAATGGCAACCCACTCCAGTATGCATGCCTGGAGAACCCCATGGACGGAGGAGCCTGATGGGCTGCAGTCCGTGGGGTCACAGAGTTGGACACGACTCAGCGACTAAACAACAGAAATAGTTTTGAGAAGAAAGTCAGTCTGCACAAGTGTGAAGACCTGGCCATATCCAAGCTGAAGCCCATCGATCGGGGCTGGAGCTGGAAGTCAGCAGACAAACGCGCTGTGTTCCCACATCTCCAGAGGCCGCAGCTGCTGGCCATCTGTGCCGAGTCCTGAGCCCTGGCATAAACGAGCTCCGGTGGTCCCAGCCCGATGGCCAGGGACTCAGGTCACGGGTGCGACAGGACACGAGTCCTGGGGCAGGAGACAGAGCCCCTCTTTAGCAGAGGAGTCGGTTCTGCAGATCCCTGCCATGCAGCCACCTCCGTTGACCGCATTTAATTTGATCCTGTCAGAAAGTTAGTGAGAGATCCTGGTTGCAGATCAAAGATCGTCCCCAACTCAGGCCTGGCCTCTCCCTTGCCCTCCACTTGACATTGCTTCATGATTTAATTTACCTTTTCCTGTTCCCCCCTCTCTCTCTGTTTACCTGGCTCCCAATTGAATTGCGCGGCTGAATTTTCATTACTCAAGTCAGAGGTCTGAGCAAAGTATATGAGCTTGGGATTCCTGCCAGCAGGGCCATATCTGTTCTAGTTCATTCGCCATAAAATCCTGAATCAGCCAGACCCACGCTGCCTCGCTCCAGTTGCAACAGGCATAGCAACGGGAGGAGATTCAGAGATACGGAAAGAAGCTGATTTTCTGCTAAGCCTCCCTCGCCTTCAAGGACAAAAGCAGGTCTGCGCCTCGCCTGTCTTGGCCTGAGCCTGAGAGAGGCAATCTGACCCTGGGCAGGAGCCAGAGGCTTCAGATTCAGCTGCCTCTCCAGGACTTTTCTTCATTGGATCCCAGTCTCTGGGGGCATCAAATGTGATGTCATTAGGAGAGGTGAACCCCATGAGTCTCCAGCAACACTTGCAAATCCCCTCCAGTCAGCATGGCACCAAAACAAAAATACTCTACTCCCCACAAGAGACGGGACTTCCCTGGTGGTTCCGTTGGTAAAGAATCTGCCTGCAATTCTTCCCTGGGTCAGGAAGATCCCCTGGAGGAGGGCACAGCAACCCACTCCAGCCTTCTTGCCTGGAGAATCCCGTGGACAGAGGAGCCTGGCGGGCTACAGACCATGCGGTCACACAGAGTGGGACACAGCTGAGCAGCTGACACGTTACTGTATGAGACAGTTTCAAAAAAGTGTCCTTTCTTCTTCCTGTCCCCCCTACCCCCCACCCGCCAAATGGGAATTTCTGGAGCTGCGGCAGGATGATGCGTCTTCCCTCCAGGCACTGCTGACTGCAGCCCCAGCAACANGAAGGGAAACAGCTCGCTCTGCAGCCTGCAATCTTGTCTTGCTAACGGTCAGGTCATTTGCACCTTCGCAGGGGTCAGTCAAAGAGGCCAACTCAAGTTGTAAACAAGGATATCATTAAATCAGAACTTGGGGGGGTAGTCAAGTAGCAAAGAAGCAAAGAATAACTTCAACATTTATCTTGGGTTCCAAGTAAACCACCTGCCTAAGAAGAGTTCATTTTCATAGAGTGTTGCTCTAGCCTCAAAGGCAAGCAATTCACCTTTTTAAAAATGGAATGAACACGGAAACATATTCAAACACATACTATTGGGAGTTAGTGGAATTTCAAATGCCGACTGAGTGAATCAGGGAAATTACGTCTTGGCCCCATTTCTATTTATTTCAGGGGTCCTTTAGGGGAACAAGAAAGATTTTTTTTTTCTGAAAATGAAAGAAAAGTATGTTACTGGTTAAGGTACTATGATCTTAATTAATACCATTAAATGTTAAAAACAGACTTGAGGAGCAGGTTCCTTATTTATATCAGAAGGTGTGTGTGCTCAGTCACTCAGCTGTGTCTGACTCTGCGACGCCATGGACTGTAGGCCGCCAGGCTCCTCTGTCCGTGGGATTCTCCAGGCAGGACGCGTGGAGCAGGTTTCCATTTCCATCTGCAGGGGATCTTCCCTACCCAGGGACTGAACCTGCACCTTCTGCATTGCTGGGCAGACTCCCGACCACTGTGCCACCTGGGAAGTCATACTGAAAAAGGTAAAATGACCATAAATTCTATTCTTCAAAGTAGCATCTGTTTTGTAACAGTTCCTCTTTATTTAAGAAACGTTACGTATTTTTTGAAGTGTGGAAGCTAAGATTTTATTCTCTTCTGCTATGGCAGAACGAGACTCTGACATGAGAAAGTCGAAGCTTTGAAGAGATAAACCTAAAATAAATAAGACAAAAGATTTCAGCATAAATTCTTTTCATCATCATGGATTTGTGCAGATGACAGCCAGTAACTCTTGAAATTATGTGTTTTCTTTTAAGAGTGAATAATTTCTCTTCAACTCTCTAGCACTCGGATGTGCTGATCACAAAGGGTCGTAACTCACGGCAGGTTGGTGGGGGTGTGTTATACCGGCAGGGGCGGGCGTGAGGACCACCAGGAGCAGGGGCTGTCAGTCACCACTGCAGAGGAGCACCCGCAATCCTGGGGGAAGCGAAAGGTGCTTGTCAGTATGATCTACAGTAAGACGCAAGCAGTACACTTGTGTTCCCACACAGGTAGACTCAGAAGGACAAGACAGCTGCGTGAGGTCACCCAGGGCCACCCACCACGGTCACACCAGGACCTGATCCTCCAGCCGTGCCCGAGCCCAGAGGAGGACCTTGGCTTATGGCTGAGTCCGCTAGGTGTGTGGATTCGTGACAAACGATCGGGGTGTCTTTAAAAGCTCTTGTTCAGGGAAAGCTCCCCTGATGGTCAGAGCCTTGGGCAATGCACCTGATCATTCTTTGGGGTCTCAAGAGAAGTTCCCTGAGATGAGACGATAAATGAATGAAAACGTTGTTGATCAGGCATGGCCAACTCTACGACCCCCTGGACTGTAGCCTGCCAGGGTCCTCTGTCCGTGGGATTCTGCAGACAAGAATACTGGAGTGGGTTGTCATTCCCTTCTCCAGGGGATCTTTTCAGCCTAGGGATCAAACCCGAGTCTCCCACTTTGCAAGCAAGTCCTTTACCCTCTGAGCCACCAGGGAAGCCCAAGAATACTCCAGTGGGTTGCCATGCCCTCCTCCAGGGGATCTTCCCAACCCAGGGATGGAACCTGAGTCTCTTACCTCTCCGGCATTGGCAGGTGAGCCACCTGGGAAATGAAGTTGCAGGCAATTGCGGATGGCCTGGCTGCTTGGCCAGGGACCTAAAGGGGGAAAGAGTGGAAGAGGAGGGAAAGAAGTCTGAGGCAGAGACATATGGATGCTCTGGTACCCTGCACCTTCTCTTCTCCTGCCTGTGAGGCCTGGGCCCCTTCCCCTCCTGCACTCAAAGCTTCGCCTGCCTCAGGCCGACCTGGAGAGCTCATTACAATCCGGAGTGCTGGGCGCCAGGCTGGCATGTCTGACTCTGGAGACGGGGGTGCGCTTGCGTTTCTCAGGCCGCCGGGGGGCGCTGCTGCTGCTGCAGCTCTTTGCACCATCTTTCCCTTTCCTCGTGGTTCTTATTTTCCAAATTTAGACCACCGTGGTGACCTTCTTCTGACCTCCCGGTGGACTCTTCAATGAAAAGCCCTATTTGCAAAGCATGTTTTCCACAGACGGCCAGCACAGAGCATAAAAGCAGGATTACTTTGCAGTTTTGCTGGGTCAGCCCGCTTCGAGTCCCCCTCGGGGCAGCGCCCGCGTGGCTTTGCTGGTGGTACCTGCTCAGCCTCCATCTACCACGACCCCCCGACATGCAACGCGACCTCCTTCCCCACCCGGCACAGGACACCCGAGAAGGACACGCACGAACGACTCCGGAACGTTTTTCTGTCGCAAGAATTTTTTTTTTCCATATTTTCCTGCTTAGTGACTTTTTATTCATAACCAGGGGAAAAATATGAAACACAGACTATTTCCAAACCAAGGAGAGCGGGAAGTGACTCCTGATCTCTTGCATGAAATTAAATTGAAATAAATGGCGTGGAATCCAGTCGTTGGCTCCCCGTATGCCAATGTTTTCCTCTTGTTTTCTGTTCGTGATAGGGAGCGTCTCCATTTTCACAAAACCAAGCCTCTAGCTGTACTCGGAGTGGCAAGGAGGGTTCTCCTGATTCCAGGGCCGTTCCAGCTCCACTCTGCTTTAAGCATGACTGTTCCTGGGGATCCATTTCTCAAATTTTGTTCTCCTGTCTTTCAGGCTCTTAACTGCTTTGCAAGCTGCTTTCCCCTGTGGGGCCGCTGGAGTCAGCCCGGATGGTGAGCTCCGGGCTTTGCAAGGGCTAGCAACTCTTTCCGGGGAAACCCCTGCCTCCAACACCCTCAGGCCGGGGGGTTGCGCTGCTGGTACGGGCGGTGGTTCTCACGGTGCTCTAGGGATGACGGCACCCCTGCTTCCCAGGTGGCGCTAGTGGTAAAGAGCCTGCCTGTCAATGCGGGAGACTTAAGAGACGTGGGTTCGATCCCTGGGTCAGGAAGATCCCATGGAGGAGGGCGTGACAACCCACTCCAGTGTTCTTACCTGGAGAATCCCATGGACAGAGGAGCCTGGTGGGCTTACAGTCCATGGGGTTGCACAGAGTCGGACATGGCTGAAGCAATTTAGCAGGGCACCACTGACCTCATTAGAAGAGCTGAGAATGTAGGTTTTGAGGGTCCTTCCCTAAACATAGCAGGCATTTAGAATGTCAGTGATGACTCCTTGCTCTCTGGCCTAGCAGAAGCTGGAGGAAACCATGGGCCAGAGATAGAGATGGTAACAGGACTTCCAAGTGGGTTTCTCAGCCTCCCTAGGATTGGGCGAGACAGTATTCTCTCAAAGGAGTTTAAGGCTCATAGGATGAGCTTAGGTCAACCAAGGACCCTGAACCCAAGGACCTAGACCCAGAGGACGCCAAATAACTGGGGGGCTCCCCTTCAGGCTCCCCTGCAAAGCAGCATCTCTGCCTGTCACTTTCGGCTGTTGCTGGGAGACGTTCAACTATGGGCTTGTAATGCATTCTGCTGCTGCTGCTGCTGCTAAGTCGCTTCAGCCGTGTCCGACTCTGTGCGACCCCATAGACAGCAGCCCACCAGGCTCCCCCATCCCTGGGATTCTCTCTCTAGGCAAGAACATTGGAGTGGATTGCCACTTCCTTCTCCAATGCATGAAAGTGAAAAGTGAAAGTTAAGTCGCCCAGTCGTGTCTGACTCTTCGTGACCCCATGGACTGCAGCCCACCAGGCTCCTCCGTTCATGGGATTTTCCAGGCGAGAGCACTGGAGTGGGCGGCCATGGCCTTCGCTAATTGAGCTCGATTCACTGAGACAGATGCTACAGGTGCTCGTTTTATTTTAATGTGGGTTTTACTATAGAAATTCTAAGCTACTGCATTCATAATAAAATTATCCATGGGGGTCACATTAGAGTTGAAAATTCAGATGCTCTTAGGGCCAGCAAGTAACCTAAATGGAGTAGTCCGGCTGTCAGACAGAGGCCCTGGGCTGGGTCTAAGGGAAGCCGTGACCCAGCTCCAGCCAGTCATGGCCATGTGGGGATATTGGCTCACTCTGACTTTTCNGAGAGTTGAAAATTCAGATGCTCTTAGGGCCAGCAAGTAACCTAAATGGAGTAGTCCGGCTGTCAGACAGAGGCCCTGGGCTGGGTCTAAGGGAAGCCGTGACCCAGCTCCAGCCAGTCATGGCCATGTGGGGATATTGGCTCACTCTGACTTTTCTAGAAAAGTGGGAAAATAAAATTTTGTGTAAAATTTCCTGGCTTTTAAGTGTTAACAACTAATCCTAAAATGTTTTAAGACTTTGAGCAGCTGAATAACAATGAGCAGATACAATAATGCATCCTGCCCCTGAAAGTTGATGGTTTCTCTTCTTATTGACTCTTTGAACAGTCACTGTACCATTTTATAAATTCTAAGCTCCTGCACTCATAATAAAAGGGTCCACATGGGTAATAACAAGAGTTGAAAATTCAGATGCTCGAAGGTCCAGCAAGTTGTTGTTCAGTCACTCAGTCGTGTCCGAATCTTTGCAACCCCATGGACTGCCGCACGCCAGGCTTCCCTGTCCCTGACTATCTCCTGGAGTTTACTCACACTCATCTCCATCGAGTCGGCCCTGCCATCCAGCCATCTCATCCTCTGTCGTCCCCTTTTCCCCCTGCACTCAATCTTTCCCAGCATCAGGGTCTTTTCCAGTGAGTCGGTTCTTCTCATCAAGTGGCCAGCAAGTAACCTAAATGAAATGGTCCTAAATGAAGGCAGAGAGCGTGTCTCGCTTCACAAAAGCATAAACAGAATTCACAACAGCTAACGACTCCAGGGCCTCCCAGCTAATGGACCAGAGCCAGGATCTAGCCCGAGGAGGGTCCGCCCTTGTCTGGGACATCGCGCGGGCCGGGTCTGGCTGCTGGCTCCCTGGAAGAAGCCCACAGCAGGTGGGCGGGCGGGCTTCCCCTCACCCCATCATGGCAAGTGATGCTTTAGTTTTGTTGTGAAGACCTTGTGACTGGCTGGCCCCTGTTGATTGGCGTTAGCTCTGCCATCTTCAACTCACAGCTTCAAAGTCACCAGGTCTAGCCCGCAGAGGCAGGGGGATGAGCAAGCCTCTCTTGTGGGGATGTTTCAAGGGCAGGCCTGGAAATGGCAAGAACTTGGCAGCGCGGCTACAGAGCCCAATCACCAGGGAAGCTGATAGCTGCAGTCCAGCGGTATGCTACGTAGCAAGAGGGGTGGACAGCTCTGGTGACCTCCTGCTCCTGAAAAATTACACAGAAATGATTCATGTTCTCCGATATTGTCCTTGTTGTGGTTGAAAATATATCTCCTGTGCACTGAAGTTTCAAATTTTTGAAAGATTAAGATTAAAACCAGAACATGGACTGACCTGATAAAACACCTGGCTTCTCCCTGACATTCGTTATTTCTCATACAGAGCTTTGCACGCAGTTAAGCCCGCAGTCACATTTCCTGAAAAGCATTTAAGTGAAGCTGATTATTGGGCTGAAGGGGTTGGGACCAGTGGCTCCATCCACTCTCCAGGCAACTGGCCTCCCAGCCTGACTGTGCCTTCCATCTAGGGGTGATGGGAGGTGGGCGGGAGGAGAAGGGGTAACCCCCACCCCACCCCCACTGTGCTGTGAGCAGGTGACCCTGGGTAACTCACTTTCCTTCTCCAAGGCCTCCGTTTCTCATTAGAAGAATGGAGATTCGTTCCCTTGGTATTTTGCAGCATTGCTACAGAGTCACATGACTCTGATCTGCCAGACTGTGATGTCCAAGAAACCGATGCTAAATNGACCCTGGGTAACTCACTTTCCTTCTCCAAGGCCTCCGTTTCTCATTAGAAGAATGGAAATTCGTTCCCTTGGTATTTTGCAGCATTGCTACAGAGTCACATGACTCTGATCTGCCAGACTGTGATGTCCAAGAAACCGATGCTAAATCAAACTAGTTCAATTCAGTTCAATTGCTCAGTCGTGTTCGACTCTTTGCGATCCCATGAACCGCAGCACGCCAGGCCTCCCTATCCATCACCAACTCCCAAGGTTTAACCAAAGCCATGTCCATTGAATCGGTGATGCCATCCAATCATCTCATCCTCTGTCGTCCCCTTCTCCTCCTGCCTTCTTTCCCAGCTCAGGGTCTTTTCTAATGAGTCAGTTCTCATCAAGTGGCCAAAGAATTGGAGTTTCAGTTTCAACATCAGTCCTTTCAATAAACACCCAGGACAGATCTCCTTTAGGGTAGACTGGTTGGATCTCCTTGCAGCCTAAGGGACTCTCAAGAGTCTTCTCCAATACCACAGTTCAAAAGCAACCGAACTGAACTGAACTGAAATCAAACGAGATGCTAGAGAAGCATCGAGAGCATCTGGAGCAACCCAGAGCAATCCAAACCTGGCCACGTTATTGGGGAAATCCCCAAACACGTCTGGGTGAGTGCTCGGTCCTCACAAGCAAAAGACACACGGCAGAATCAGAGAGCCCAGGGCTGGCCTTGGCCCGGGGAGGGGACCACCTCTCCGAGTGGGGCTCGTGACCTCCCCCGGACACACTGACTCCCGGCCTCATGAGTGGCCGAGCGGCCCCCGCTGGGTGCCCTTGGGCCTCCGAGCAGCTGGTCAGGGGTCCGAGGCCCCCCAGCTGACCCTTCCACGCATCCCCAGCTCGTCCTCCATGTGCCAGGGTGTGAGGAAAGCTGGGGAGTTCTCTCCTTTTTCGGCAGAATGAAACCTTTCTTTCCTCAGAAGCCGGGGCTCTCCAGGTTGAAGGACAAGCAGGCACAGACCCCACGCAGAAGTCAGCGTGCCAGCCACAGACACCCAGGCCCCTGGGGCCTCCCCACCAGGGCGCGGGCTGGGAGCCCTGGAGGTGTATATATCCACCGTGACCTACCCAAGAAATCAGGCTAAATTGAATAGCAAGTACAGCTTCCACATGGAAAAAAAAAGAAAAAAGAAAATCATTTGCAGCCGGAGAAGGAAATAGAGGAAACTGTGACCTTCACGTGAGTGAGGAGTCCAAGGCAATGCTTCTTGAACTTTGAAAGAATGCATGAACCAC
>SJYV01022390.1:0-13558 GCA_006410875.1 Neotragus pygmaeus
TGGAGATGTCTTGTTGATGGATGTACTGTTCTGCTTGCTCTTTCTCTTCCTTTTTCCCTCTGGGGCGACATAAGGAGGGAAGTGCAGGGTCACCGAACAAGCACAGGACTAAGGGCCAAGGGAGTCGGGTTCTGATCCTAGCCTGACTGGCCACAACATGATCTTGTTTTCTCCCCTATTAAATGGGAATACCGTCTGCCCTCCCAAGGCACGGAGTGACTCACAGGAGATAATGAATGACAGCTACCCAGCTGTTGTTATGTAGTCGTTAAATCAGGCTTGACTCTTCTGTGACCCCATGGACTGTAGCCCACCAGGCTCCTCTGTCCACGGCATTCCCCAAGCAAGAATATTGGAGTGGGCTGTCATTTCCTTCTTCAGGGGATCTTCCCGACCCAGGGATCGAACCTGAGTCTCCTACATTAGCCCGTGGATTCTGTATCACTGGGCTGCCTGGGAAGCCTTAGTTGGATAATAAAAACATGTGAGAGCAAACCAAATCACTGCAAATAAGGAAAATATTTCTTCTGGGTTCTACTCTGTGGTTCTCTCGGGTAATAAAACCAATGCCTTCTGGATAATGACTGCTTAGAAACTCCATGAGATGGGCTGCAGGATTTGAAAAATAAAAATCAAATACTGCCCTTGGCCCTTCTCTGCCATTGCTCTAAGCATCCCTAAGGTAGAACCAAGAGGAGCCACCGCTGAAGCTTCCCAGCCACGCCAGAACCAGTATCACCAAGTGCACTGAGAAACAGATCAAAGGACACGTGCACTCAGTCATGCCAACACACTGGTACTTTTCTTAGTAACTGAAGGTTTAAAGCTGAGACTGTGCAGAGAATTGATTCTCCTTCACATCTACCCTCTCACAACTGACAGGTACCAGTCACTGAACTACTGGGTAAATCCAGCCCAGGGCTGAATCCAAGGGCTCAGAGAAAGGTCCACAGACCCCTTTTCAACAAGGGAGGGGGTGGGACACGTCCCTGCTGGGCCAGTGGTTAAGAATCAACGAGAAGCCCGTGCACCGCAACTAGAGGAAGCCTATGCGCAGCAACGAAGATCCAGAGCGGCCATCAGTAAATAAAGCTTAAAACAAAAAATGTCTTTTTCAGTTGACACCTGGCTTCTCTGGTGGCTCAGAGGATAAAGCTTCTGCCTGCAATGTAGGAGACCCGGGTTTGATCCCTGGGTTGAGAAGATCCTCTGGGGAAGGAAATGGCAACCCACTCCAGTATCCTTTCCTGGAGAAACCCATGGACAGAGGAGCCTGGCGGGCTACAGTCCACGGGGTTGCAAAGAGTCGGACATGACTGAGAGGCTTCACACACCTGCACTGCGGCAACAGGAGGAAGCCTGGAACAGGAAGGGGAGAATGGGGTATTCTCAGGCTTTCATGCAAGGAGGTCTGNTCATCAACTCAGTGAGTATGAACTTGGGCAAACTCTGGGAGATAGTGAGAGACAGGGAGGCCTGGCATGCTGCAGTCCATGGCGTTGCAAAGAGTCAGACATGATTTAGCGATTGAACAATAACAACCACGACTCCCCACCGGAGGCTGTGGGCCATCTGAGGGCAAAGTCTGCCCCACCACCTGCAACTAAGGGCATGCCAGCTGCCCTCCCACCACCCTTTGCTCACAACATTTTGTGACAAGAAAAGAGGAATGTTTTGCCTCCCTTGTAATTGTTTAGAAAGTACAGCATCCCCCTCCCAAGCACTGAGACTCACACTATAAAGTCAGCCCATAATGGATGAGATGAGATATATACAAAGACTGGCAAAAGACAGATTGGCTTCTGAGCCTGAAACTGGAAGGCCAAGCAATTCTGGTTCCATCAACTTGTCTAAAGCTGCATGGAATGAATGGTATTACCGTAACCCAGGAAGTTCAGGATGGTTAGACAACTGTAGCTTACAACTGAGTAACTTCACTTTCACTTTTCACTTTCATGCATTGGAGAAGGANTGGAGGAAAAATACTTTTTTCAAGTGAGGTTTTTTTTTTTTCTTTTTTTTTTGCAAAAAGAAAACATAAAAGACACTAAAGGCAGTTACATGTTTCAATGGAAAACCGCCACCCGCCATGAAAAGGGTGGTATCCGCTCCCACATTCTTCGGATCCCAGGGTCCCGAGGCCTCGCAGGGCACGCGGGGTTCCCTCTGAGCCCCCCGCGTGTCTGGAACCAGTGCACTCTCACCCAGTCCTGTAGCACGGTGCTCACGGGGTTTGTCTCCACACCCACTGTCAGAGGACTTTTTTAATGGTAGGCTTAGCGAGTTGGCTAAGTTACCGCCGCCCTTCTAGGTGGGAGCTCCCAGCTCGTCGCCGGCGGCTCCGCATGCCCCGGTGGTCCCCTCCTGCTGCCACTCACGTTCCTCCCTTCCTTGACCAGATGCTCATTTGCCCACCTGTCCTTCTCGGATAGTTTTCCCCATCATGACGCTTTTGAGGCACATCGACCATTTGTACCTCAAGAACCTAACCAGGGACTTGGTCCTTCCACCAGCCCCGGGGCTGGCTTGGTCCAGCCACCTCCTCTCCCCCGCCAGTCCGCTGCTCCCCCATCCACTCGCCAACTCCAGGGGTCTGGCCTCCCTTCCAGCCCTTGGCAGACCGACCAGCAAGGTGGACCTTTACACTCTCGCAAAGCCGGCTTTACGACCCAAAGAAGTAAAAGCCGAAAGAATCTCTTGCTGCTGCAAAGAACAGATTTTATATTTCTTCCTATGATTTTAGCACACGACCTCTTGAAGAGACTCCACGCTCATCCTTCGCCCTCCTTGGATAGGACCTTGACGTTGCACAGCGGGAAACCGACGGGAGGACACCTCTGTGGCCAGTGTGCTGGGCAGGGGAGCTGTTCCTCAACTGCTGCTGCCAAAATTAGGTTTTCCTAAAATTCTTCCAGTAGAGACTTAAGAGAGGATACGTTTCCAACACGAGATTGGGTCTCAGGGTCCCAGTCTCTTCTTGGTTGGTCTCCTGCCCATCGCCGCCTCTGCCTGGGTGTCCTGGAAGCCCTTCAGAAAGGCAGGGAGTGGCATTCTGAGACAACTCCTACCCTGGGACCAGGAGGCTTACCAGTGTGTGCAATCGCCATATTTCCAGAGGAAGTACCTTTGACACCTGCGACTTAGGTGGAGTTGGGCCTCTGCTAAANAGGGAGGGGATATATGTATGCATATAGCTGACTCATGCTGTTGTACAGCAGAAACTAACACAATATTGTACAGCAAGTATATTCCAGTAAAAAAAAAAAAAAAAGATAAATTCTGAGTTAAGCTAAAGGGGAGCCAGTGGGTTGGCAATCTAGTCTCTGACTGAGTGAAGTTCCCTGGGGTCAGTGCTAGACTTTCTTGAAGGACAAAAACCAGGGGCAGTCCATTTATTTACATTCACCGCTCTAACTCATACTCTGACCATGAGCTCAACACGGGGGACTAGTCCCAAGGCACAAAGAAAGGCTTTTCCCCTCTTATTAAAGCACTACATGCTCACTGAGGAAAATTTGCGAACTACAAAACAGTATGTTCCTCCAAACATTAAAAATAGAATTCCTATGATCAAACCGTGGTGGAGAAGAAGACTCTTGAAGAGTTCTTGGACTACAAGATCAAAACAGTAAATCCTAAATGAAATCAACCCTGAATATTCACTGGAAGGACTGATGCTAAAGCTGAAGCTCTATTACTTTGGCCACCTGATGCGAAGAGCCAACTCACTGGAAAAGACCCTGTTGCCGGGAAAGACAGAGGGCAAGAGGAGAAGTGGGCAACAGACTCAGGGACAGCTCATTCCTTTTTTGCAACCACACTTCCCACCTACTCTGCTCATTTTACAGAGAGAAAAAGGAAGGCTATAGACCTCGCTCTCAGAAAGCTGATGTCTTCTCCGGCGACTTTTTCCCCCCGAATACCATTAACAGGCTGCAAACTGGCAGTCTGTGGGATGAATCTGACTGGTAGATGACTTTTATTTGGCACAATTTTACAAATCACGTTTTTTGGTAAAAGTCCAGCGCTCCAGGTTTTCTTGCAAAATGAGAACTGAGAACTCCGGGCGACTTTTCCACTTGGCCACAACTTGCAGAGCCGCGGGGTGCACGCTCTCTATAGTTTCCCACAGTCCTCTCCCCTGTGTTTTCTCAAAATGGGCTCAGGTCTGTCCTTTAGATATCCCCACAGGCCCTGAAAGTGTTAATTGCTCAGTCATGTCTGGCTTTTTTAGACCCAATGGATTATAGCCTGCTAGGCTCCTCTGTCCGTGGGATTTTGCAGCCAAGAATACTGGAGTGGATTGCTATTTCCTACTCCAGGGGATCTTGCTGACCCCAGGGATCAAATCCAGGTCTACTGCACAGAAGGGAGATCCTTTACTGTCTGAGCTCCCAGGAAAGCCCTAAGTGAAAGTGTTAGTTCCTCAGTCGTGTCTGACTCTTTGAGACCCCACGGGCCACGATCCTCTGTCCATAGAATTCTCCAGGCAAGAATACTGGAATGGATACTCCTTTCCTTCTCCAGGGGGACCTTCCCTACCCAGGGATCCAAACCGAGTCGCCTGCATTCAAGCCTGGCTTGCTGCAGTCCATGGGGGTCCCCGAGTTGGAGTCAACTTAGCGACTGAACCAACAACAACTTGCTCTAAAGCAGATGAAGTTGATGAGTGATTTTTAAAGAAACCTTCGGATCGAGAAATGCGCTTAAGAATAGTGGGCTGAGGGTAGGTATGAGGATCGCATTCACTGATTACGAACAAAGCTGTGCCACCGACTGTGCTGGGCGACGCCTGCAGGGCTGGGGTATCTGCTCTGGTCCCGCGACCTTCCTTCCCTTCGGGGACCGCGCAGCACGGCCCAGCGCCCACCCAGGCCAGCAGCGGCCTAAGGGGTTCCGCTGCCAACTCGACACGCACGGGCCGTGCCGCAGGCGGGTCCCCGTGCTTCCGCGGAACTCTTGTGTCTTGGCCGGTACCGTGCACAAGCGACACCTACCTGGCCGGGCTGACGAGGCGCTGGGCAGGCGCCCACTCCAGGGCGGACTCCCAGGGTTTCCGAATGCAGGCCGTCAGGCTGCGGCGCGCAGCGCAGAACCGGGAGGGCGGTCCCCTCACCCTCGGGCCGACGTTACCATGACGACACTCCAAACCCCGCCCCCCGTTACTGGTCACCTGCGCCCTTGGTGAGGGATCCCGGGGCCCGCGCCGAAGCTCGCGCATGCGCACTGACACACAGGCCCAGCGACCTGAGATGGGTCAAACCACTACGCAAAGCGGGAGTAGTGGTGAGGAGAACCTTGGAAAGACGAGTCGCTCAGTGGAAGCAGGAAGAAAAGGCCAAGATAGGACCCCTAAATTGGACTTGACTTTCGGACTTCACAGCTGTGGGGTTGACGCCGACTCCGCGCCGAGGGTCTTTGTGCCCTCGCACCCGCCCCACCTCGGCTTGAATGGGTGGGTCCGGAAGGGCGCGCGGGGATTGCGCAGGCGCAGAGGCGCCGGAAACATGGCGTCCCGGCCCAAGCGGCGTGCTGTGAGCCGCGTGCCCCCGGCTCTGGGCGATGAGGAAGAGGAGGATGAAGTGGAGGAGGAGGACGAGGACGACAGTGACGAAGAAGAGGATGAAGAGGACGAGGTCGTCAATGAGGTGAGACGCCCGCGCGACCCCGGTTTACTTTCTGTCTAGGAAAAAAACAAACTTCTTGATAACCAAAGCCGTGTGAATGGGTGAGCTGCCTGAAGTGGCGGCTTCCCCCTACCTGAGGGACTTGAAATAGAACCTGGGGTGAGGAAAGGCCCTCACACAGGCACCACGTCGGTCTTTGACACACCGCAGCCACGGTGTGTCAAAAGGCCTACGCAGGCCGGGGCGGCGGGGGCCCTGAGCCCTCCTTTCGCCGCACCACGCTCCTCGGTGACTGTGTTCAGGTCTCAAGCTGAAGCCATAAATCCTCCTGGGTCGTCAAGGCCCCGAGTCCATCCACTGCCCTCCCCGCGGCCTCCGCGCCGGGGATCCCGGTACCCGCCTCCCTCACGGCGGCCCAGCCGCGTTTCCCGGAGGCCCGCCTCCTCCTCAGCTCTTGGCGCCGCCTGCATTATTCCTGCAGTGATTTCCCTCCGTTGTTCAAGTCTCAGCTAAGTCGACGTTTCTTCCCTTCAAACCAGGTGCTAGTGACACGTTCTCATAGAACTGGGTCCTACCATAGAGCCTGGCTCTGGTGAAAGTGAAGTAGCTCAGTCGTGTCCGACTCTTTGCGACCGCATGGACTGTAGCCTACCAGGCTCCCCTCTCCATGGGATTTTCCAAGCAATAGTACTGGAGTGGATTGCCATTTCCTTATCTTCCCAACCCAGGGATCGAACCCGGGTCTCCCACATTGTAGACAGACTCTTTACCGTCTGAGCCACCAAGCCTGGCTCTAGGGATACTTAATGCTTGTTATTCGTTAAAAAGCAGAGACGTTACTTTGCCAACAAAGCTCAGTCCATAAAGAATCTGCCTGCAGTGCAGGCGACGTGTGTTCAACCCACTTTAGTATTCTTGCCTGGGGAATTCCATGGACAGAGGAGCCTCGTGGGCTGCAGTCCATGGGATGACAAAGAGTCAGGCGTGATTGAACGACTAACAAACTGTTTCAGAGATGTTACTTTGCCAAGAAAGACTCGTCTAGTCAAAGCTATGGTTTTTCCAGTAGTCATGTATGGATGCGAGAGTTGGACCATAAAGAAAGCTGAGCGCGGAAGAATGATGCTTTTGAACTGTGATGCTGGAGAAGACTCTTGAGAGTCCCTTAGACTGCAAGGAGATCCAACCAGTCCATCCTAAAGGAGATCAGTCCTGGGTGTTCATTGGAAGGACTGATGCTGAAGCTGAAACTCCTATAAGTTGGCCACCTGATGCGAAGAACTGACTCATTTGAAAAGACCCAGATGCTGGGAAAGATTGAAGGCAAGAGGAGAAGGGGACGACAGAGGATGATATGGTTGGATGGCATCACTGACTCAATGGACATAAGTTTGAGTGAGCTTCGGGAGTTGGTGATGGACAGGGAGGCTTGGCATGCTGCAGTCCATGGGGTCACAAAGAGTCAGACACAACTGAGCGACTGAACTGAACTGAATGTTGAATGAGTAATTAAGACTGAGTGGTCCTTAAGACCCTAGAATGCCTAATAGGTATCCCAAATGTAACACGTCCAAAGCCAAAGTGGTAATTTATGCTCCTAGACTTTGCCATGTTTGCAAATGTTTTCCAAAAACTGGGGTCCCTTCTTGGTGGGTGTCGAGCCTGCAGATACAGCCAAGCCCAAGATCAGAAGAAGGAGCAATTTATTCTTGCAGCAAATAAGGAGAACACTGAGGATCTTTCCCAAAGCCATGTCTCTCCAAACAGCAAAACGAGGGTGGTTTTAAGTTGTTGTTTGGTCACTAAGTCATGTCCAACTCTCTGCAACCCCATGGACTGCAGCATGATTCGGTGATGCTACCCAAGCATCCTGTCAGGTTGGTTTATTTTTCCCCCTCAGTTCTTGTCTCATCGCCAATAAAAATTTGTAATGATGGACTAAAGGGTTTAAAACAACAGACAAGTTACAGCTCAGTTATAGCTCAAGCAGACAGATCTTTTATTAAATAGACACTCCCAAGACACGGGAGCAGGCCTACCCCAATGGAGTTACTAAAATGATGCCTTTTGGTTTCCCTCTTTTTCTACTTCCCTGTCACCTTTTGGTTGTGCAGTGTGCAGAATAGGGCTTGTACCCACCACCAATCAAAAAATGGGGTGCAAATGGGCATACACTCAAGACCAATTGACAGTTGCATGACAACAGGCTCTGTGTGTAGAATATTTATGAACCCTTAATGGGCTCCTAGCTGCCTAAGGTTATTTGAGGAAGCCCCTGAGGTTGGTTTGTATCTACCGTGTGACTGGGGTACATGTGCAGATGTTGGAAAAGTCTCTGTGATTATTTTGTATCATATCTGTGAACTCATCTAGGCACGTCTGGGATGGGGTTTAGAGATCAATGTTCCTCCTTTTTGGCTGGGCCACCCTTTGCTGCTCATGCCTAACTTCCTACCTAACAATTTCATCCTCATCCTTCCTACCTAACAATTTGTCTCCCCCTTCTCTTGCCTTCTGTCTTTCCCAGCATCAGGGTCTTTCCAGTGAGTTGGCTCTTCCCATCAGGTGGCCAAAGTATTGGAGCTTTAACTTCTTCATCAGTTATTCAATGAATATTCAGAGTTGATTTCCTTCAGGATTGAATGGTTTGATCAGCCTGCAATCCAGGGGACTCTCAAGAGTCTTCTCCAATACTACAACTCAAAAGCATCAGTTCTTTGGTGCTCAGCCTTCTTTATGGTTCAACCGTCACATCCATACATAACTGGTGGAAAAACTATAGACAGCTTTGACTATACAGACCTTTGACCTTTGATAGCATAGTGATGTCTCTGCTTTTTAATATGCTATCTAGGTTTGTCATAGGTTTCCTTTTAAGGAGCAAGCATCTTTCAATTTTCGTGGCTGCAGTTACTGTCTGCAGTGATTTGGGGGCATAAGAAAATAAAAGTCTGTCACTGTTTCCACTTTTCCCCCCTCTATTTGCCATGAAGTGATTGGACTGGATGTCATGGTCTTAGTTTTTTTTTAATGTTGAGTTTAAGCCGGTTTTTTCACTCTCCTCTTTCACCCTCATCAAGAGGCTCTTCAGTTTCTTTTCACTTTCTGCCATTTCTGCATATCTGAGGTTGTTGATATTCTGACAGTCTTGATTCCAGCTTGAGAGTCATTCAACCTGGCATTTCGCATGCTGTACTCTTCATAGAAGTTTAATAAGTAAGGTGACAGCATACACCCTTGACAAACCCTTTCCCAAATTTTGAACCAGCCTGTTGTTCCACGTCTGGTTCTAACTGTTGCTTCTTGACCAGCATACAGGTTTCTCAGAAGACAGGTAAGGTGGTCTGGTATTTCTCTCTTTAAAAATTTTCTACAGTTTGTTGTGATCGTACAGTATAAGGCTTTAGCATGGTCAGTGAAGCAGAAGTAGATGTTTTTGAGAATTCCCTGGCCTTCACTATGCCATTGAACGTTGGCAATTTGATCTCTGGTTCCCCTTCTTTTTTCTAAACTCAGCCTGTACATCTGGAAGTTCTCAGCTCACGTACTGCTGAAGCCTAGCTTGAAGGATTTTGAGCATAGTCTTGTTAGCATGTTAAATGAGTGCAATTGTATGATAATTCGGACATTCTTTGACATTTCGATTGGAATGAACACTGACCTTTTCCAGTCCTGTGGCCACTGTAGAGTTTTCTAAATTTGCTGGCATATTGAGTGCAGCACTTTCACAGCATCGTCTTTGAGGATTTGAAATAGCTTAACTGGAATTCCATCACCTCTACTTGCTTTGTTAGTAGTGACGCTTCCTAAGGCCCACTTGACTTCGCATTCTAGGATGTCTGTCTCTAGATGAGTGAGCACACCATTGTGGTTATCTGGGTCATGAAGACCTTTTTTGGGTAGTTCTGTGTATTCTTGCCACCTCTTAGAAGTCTCTTCTGCTTCTGTTAGGTCCATACTTTTTCTGTCCTTTTTCATGCCTGTCCTTGAATGAAATGTTCCTCTGATATCTCCAGTTTTCTTGATGAGATCTCTAGTCTTTCCCATTCTGTTGTTTTCCTCTGTTTCTTGGTGGTGTTCACTTAAGAAGGCTTTCTTATTTGTCCTTGCTAGTCTCTGGAACTCTGCATTCAGTTGGGATATCTCCTTTTCTCCAATTCCTTTCACTTCTTTTCTCAGCTATTTATAAAGCCTCCTCAGACAACCACTTTGCCTGCTTGCATTTCTATTTCTTTGGGTTGGTTTTGGTCACTGTTTCCTGTACAGTGTTAAGCTCCATCCATAGTTCTTCAGGCATTCCGTCTACCAGCTCTAATCCCTTGAGTCTATTTGTCACCTCCACTGTATAATCATAAGGAATTCAAGTCACAGCTGAATGGCCTAGTGCTTTTCCCTACTTTCTTCAATTTAAGCCTGAATTTTTCACTAAGGAGCCCATCATCTGAGCCACAGTCAGTTCCAAGTTTTGTTTTTGCTGACTATATAGAGCTGCTCCATCTTTGGCTACAAGTAATATAATCAATCTGATTTAGGTATTGACCATCTGGTGATGTCCATGTATGGAGTCATCTCTTGTGTTATTGGAAGAGGGTGTTTGCTGTGACCAATATGTTCTCTTGACAAAACTCTGTTAGCCTTTACTTCATTTTGTACTCCGAGGCCAAACCTGCTGGTTATTATCTCTTGACTTCCTACTTTTGCATTTCAATCCCCTATGATGAAAAGAACATTTTTTTAAGTTAAGGGTACATGTATATTCATGAATGGACTTAAGCAGAGGAGAATTAAGCATAAAATTAAGGCAAGGGTAGATCTAGTCCCAGCTTTAGTTAATTGAAGTCAGAAGGGTCACCATCTTTATTCCATCCTCCACCTTGTGGGGACCTTAGTTCCTGCAGATCTCAGACACTATTATGTTTATCCTTTGAGGAGGAACTGGGACTTTTATCACTGCACTGTTTAATTACCTTTTCTCTGTTCCTCTGTATCCTTCAGATAACTAATTACTGAGAACTGTTTGAGGGCAAGCACTGTGGCCAGGCTTAGAGTACAAAGTGGATGAGAAAATGGCTCTCTTATGTCAAGAAAGCCAGTCCTGGGTCTTTATCACCTGGCACCCCCTAACTTATCTGCTTTCATAAATGGTCCCCGAATTCACGAGCTGCTCAAGTTCAAAACCTGAAAGTTAGATATAAGTCCTCCCTTATCCTCAAAATCTTGTTGGCTTTACCATCAGTAGCCAGACATTTCTCCTCAGTGATTCTGTGCCGGTCACAGGCCACTCTTTCACTGTCTCTTGCCTGGATTTCTGTAGTACATTTTAACTGGCTTCATTCTTGTAACCTCCAGTCTCTCCTCCATCCACAGCAGAGACATCTTTTAAAAATATAGGTCTGGGGACTTTCCTCACTGTCTCGGTTGAGACTCTACCCTTCCACTGCATCTCCATGCTGCATGGCATGGCCAAAAAAAAAAAAAAAAAATGTAGCTCTGTTCTCTGTTCCTTGCTCTGACTGCTCTGGTGGGTTCCCGTTTCATTTGTAAGAAAATCCAAAGTTCTGATGGTTATTGGACTGAGAGACAGCTGGTGTAGCAGGATCAGAATAAGGAAGAGAGTGACGGAGAGATGGACATGAGTAGGGGAAGTGTGGGGTGCAGGGTGAGGACTGGTTATGGCAGGGGGTATATAATAACTCTTTACTGACTGGAGGATTTTTGCAGAAATTAACACGTGTGGCTGGCAGTTTATAAGGGAANGGTGGGTTCCCGTTTCATTTGTAAGAAAATCCAAAGTTCTGATGGTTATTGGACTGAGAGACAGCTGGTGTAGCAGGATCAGAATAAGGAAGAGAGTGACGGAGAGATGGACATGAGTAGGGGAAGTGTGGGGTGCAGGGTGAGGACTGGTTATGGCAGGGGGTATATAATAACTCTTTACTGACTGGAGGATTTTTGCAGAAATTAACACGTGTGGCTGGCAGTTTATAAGGGAATATTAAAACATCTTCAGTAAATAATGTTTAGGTAACAAAAGATGTATTAATACATCTCTGGCCAGTAATGTGATAAAGCTCCATGGAGCAGAGCTTTCCCCTACACAACAGCTCTTTACTTTGGCCCCTTCCTTGAACATGGTCTCATTGTTTTTTATTTAGCACTTTTAACTGGCTGTTTAGCTAACTTTGGGTTGTAGAAATCAGTACTTGCGTTAGCAGGGATAATCTGACTACCAGTGATTGAAAATTTGTATAGTAACCATCACTAATGGTAGTGTAAGAAACCAGGTACTTGCATGTATTGGTGGGATGATAAACTGATGCAGCCTTTTTTTGGTGGGGGCTGGGGCAGTTTGACAAAATCAAAGCTTAAAATATGTAAATCCTCTGATACTGCTTGTAATTTACCTNCCATGGGGTTGCTAGGAGTCAGACATGACTGAGCGACTTCACTTTCACTTTTCACTTTCGTGCATTAGAGAAAGAAATGGCAACCCACTCCAGTATTCATGCCTGGAGAATCCCAGAGATGGGGGAGCCTGGTGGGCTTCCATCTATGGGATTGCACAGAGTCAGACACGACTGAAGCGACTTAGCAGCAGCAGCAGCAGCAAAGCCTCCTTATATTGCTCATTTTCCTAGCTTTATTTTCTGCAATCTCTCCACTCACAAGTATCAGACCAAGGTCCCTGTGTGCTGCAACTTCCCAGTAAATCTGCAAAGCTCCTTTGTACTGCCAGTGCTGTGGCTGAGTGCTCCCAGAGAAAATGCATCCATCCATGTACAACTTCTGGTGTGGCAAATTTTAAGAATCAATACTTTTCTTTCAAAGAGTACATTTTTAAAAGCTGTTAAAATTTTTGGGAAACTATCCAGAGACTAAAACTATGCTTTAACATGATTTTTGAGTGTTTAATGGAGAAAAGAGTAAAAAATTAAAATAATTATGGTACTATTCTCTGGATATAAGGATGCCTCCATCTTATTGCTATTCTTTACTCACCAAGTCGAGTCTGACTCTGAGATCTTATGGACTGCAGCACACCAAGCTCCTCTCTCCTGCACTGTCTTCCAGAGTTTGCTCAATTCATGTCCATTAAGTAGGTGATGCTATCTGATCATCTCATCCTCTGTCACTCCCTTCTCCTGTTGCCTTCAATCTTTCCCAGCATCAGAGTCTTTACAGATGAGTTGTCTTCACATCAGGTGACAAAAGTATTGAAACTTCAGCCTTAGAATCAGTCCTTCAAATGAATATGCAGAGTTGATTTCCTTTAGGATTGACTGATTTGGCCTCCTTGTAGTCCAAGGGACTCTTAAGAGTCTTCTCCAGCACAATTCAAAAGCATCAGTTCTTTGGTGCTCAACCTTCTTTATGATGAAATTCTCACATCTGTACAGAACTACTGGAAAACTTATAGTTTTGACTATAGGACCTCTGTTGGCAAAGTGATGTCTCTGCTTTTTAATATGCTGTCCAGATTTGTCATGCTTCCCTGGTGCTCAGCTGGTAAAGAATCTACCTGCAATGCAGAAGACCCCAGTTTGATTCCTGGGTTGGGAAGATTTCCTGGAGAAGGGATGGGCTACCCACTCCCATATTCTTGGGCTTCACTGGTGGCTCAGACAACAAAGACTCACCTGCAATTCTTCCTTCCAAGGAGCAAATGTCTTTTAATTTCATAGCTGCAATCACCATCTGTAGTAATTTAGGAGCCCAAGAAAATAAAATCTGTTACTGCTTATACTTTTCCCCCTCTATTTGCCATGAAGTGATGGAACTGGATTCCGTGCATAGTTTTTTGAATGTTGAGTTTTAAGCAGCTTTTTCATTCTCCTCTTTCACCCTCATCTGGAGGCTCTTGAGACCCTTGTCACTTTCTGCCATTAGAGTGGTATCATCTGCATATCTGAGGTTGTTGATATTTCTCCTGG
>SJYV01022391.1:0-31894 GCA_006410875.1 Neotragus pygmaeus
GGAGATGGTGATGAACAGGGAGGCCTGGTGTGCTGTGATTCATGGGGTCGCAAAGAGTCAGACACAACTCAATGACTGAACTGACTGAACTGAGATGGTAGATATGTGCATAAATATAGGCAAAAATTCATCAAGCTAGACAAGGAAAATTCTGAGAACTCTGTGTACATTTTATCTCAGTGAAAAAGAATCTGAAACTAATAACTTATGTTTTCACCTAATTTTTTGAATTATAATTTTTTTAATTTTCTTAGTATGCAATAATAATATTCTGCCTTATTTTCTGCAATGTAATTCATATTATTAACTCTAATTATCAGAATTTTTAAAATATCAAAAAATGTTTTAACTGTTTGCCTTTATAAAGGTCTTTATCTATGATATTATGACATTAAACAATATCTTTTTCCAACAAAGAAATTTGTAACCAACTTAAAAGGTAAATGAACAAATGAACAAGAAGGTTAGCATATATGTACCATACAATGTCACTGAAATAGAGCTTAGAAGTCAGTATGAAATGACAATCTCCCAAACAGAATATTGGGAAATGCCTTGAAAGTGTAATTTATTAAAGTACAAATATCCAATGAAAGATGTTTAATCTCACTAATAAACAAAGAAACAAATTTAAATAAGATATTCTTTTTAATTATTAAATTGATTGTAGCTAAATATAATAGTCCAAGTTCTGGAATTACATTGTGTCATTCCTCTCTGTGATTCAGTTTCCTTGTACTCACTATGGAAATAACTCTGATAACACATAGTGTTTATACAAGGATCAACTTTATAAAGCTCTTAGTGACTTGCCTGGCACATAATCAGTACTCAGTAAATGTCAACTATTGTTACCATTTATGGCTCTTAACGTTCTTGGCAAAGATGAAAAGATTGGTATTACTCTGTGATGACAAAGAAAGGAAAATACTAATAGAATCCACCTGCAATGCGGGAGACCTGGGTTCAGACCCTGGGTTGGGAAGATCCCCTGGAGAAGGGAATGGCTACCCACTCTAGTATTCTGGCCTGGAGAATTCCATGGNTACTCTCCCATATTTTTCCATCACCAGAGAAGAATGACAATGACAATAAAAGTATTTCAAAAGGAAGAAAAAACTGAACATGTATCCGAGCAACAAAGCATTGAGTTAAAATAATGAAAGAAGCTGTCTTATCTTTGTTTTTAGCAATTTAACATAAAGATAAGACGAAAAGAGAATAAAGAAGGGAAAAAAAGAGAGAGAGAAAGGCAGAAAAAAAAATAAAAAAACTAAGACAACTGGGCAATGTCTTTCCAACTTGCAAAAACCTAAACAAATATACGATGTGGTTTCTTTTTAATTCTGTGCTTCACCTTTTCCCTTGTTGAGAAATTCTATTGACCACTACTTAACAAAAATTTAAATATATAACCTTGATGGTAAATAGTTATAAATTGAGTACTTTGCTGTTAAACAGAACTTTGTTTTCATTTTATTGTTAAGAATTTTTTTTTTCCTATTCTAAAGACTAGACTTTCAAAAACTGGCCATCCATGAAGCAATTGGCTCCGATGGTAAAGTGTCTGTCTGCAATGTAAGAGACCCGGGTTCGATCCCTGGGTTGGGAAGGTCTGCTCGAGAAGGAAATGGCAGCCCACTCCAGTATTCTTGCCTGGAAAATCCCATGGATGGCAGAGTCTGGTAGGCTACTGTTCATGGGGTTGCAAAGAGTCGGACACGACTGAGCAACTTCACTCACTAAGATGCCAATAGCAACATCATTC
Organism: Neotragus pygmaeus; assembly: GCA_006410875.1. Classification (NCBI taxonomy): domain Eukaryota; kingdom Metazoa; phylum Chordata; class Mammalia; order Artiodactyla; family Bovidae; genus Neotragus; species Neotragus pygmaeus. Next base: position 1,769 of record SJYV01022391.1, read on the forward strand.
ATCCAGTTTTCTAAGGTTCAAATTTACCTCATCCAGTGGCTACATTAGGTTCATATGGATGAGACTAAAAATGTCAGCAAGCTTTGGCACCTGAAGACTCATTATAAAACAATGGCAAAACAAAGTGACTCTGTTGATGTAATGCCTAATCTCCGCCTTTTAAATAAGTGTAATATGTGCTTCAGTTTTCATAGCTCTTGAATTAAATATTTACACTATTTATTCAGACATACTGAATAAATAGCAGAATGCCAATTCATTAGTTTACCTTGAGAAATACCCATGTTACCCATGTTACCACTGGTTACCCAGTTCTCTCTCAATACTAACTATAAAGGACTTCTCTTTATAATGGGCTTCCTTGGTGGCTCTCTTGGAGAAGGAAACAGCAGCCCACTCCACTATTCTTGCCTGGAGAGTTCCATGGACAGAGGAGCCTGGCAGGCTACAGTCCATGGGAATCACAAAGAGTAGGACATGACTGAGCAACAAACACACTTTGGTGGCTCACTGGTAAAGAATTCACCTGCAGTGCAGGAGACCTGGGTTCGATCTTTGGGTCAGGAAGAATCTCTGGGGAAGGAAATGCCAACCCATTTCAGTATTCTTGCCTGGGAAATTTCATGGACAGAGGAGCCTGGTGGACTACAGTTCGTGGAGTCACAAAATAGACAAAACTTAGCAACTAAACAACAACTGTAAAGGAAGCCAATATTATTATCAAGAAAGTTATTGATGAGTTTAGAGTCACAGTAGGGGAAATTCATTACATAAATTCAATGATTAAAGACCCTACATGATCAATGGGTCAGTTTAGAAACACAGCTGTGACCAGCCATCAGAAAAATAAATTTATAAATCTCCCCAAATCTAAACTGCTACTTTACAGGATAAATTCCTAAATACAAAGGTGATTCTTAAATTTAAAGAATGATTCAGTACATGTCACCTTTAATTAATGACTTTTCTTTAGTAAATTTAAGCACTGTATATTTGATTTTACTACTTTATAGAATAATTACAATGAATCGATTCATAAAGCTACTGTTGTTTCTATTCAGTCACTAAGTCATGTCAGATTCTGTGAGCCCATGGACTGCACCAGGCTTCCTTGTCCTTCATTATCTCCCAGAGTGTGCTCAAACTCATGTCCATTGAGTCAGTGATGCCATCCAACCATCTCATCCTCGGCTGCCCTCTTCTTCTCCTCTCATCAATCTTTCCCAGCATCAGGGTCTTTTCCAGTGAGTTGGTTTTTCACATAAGGTGGTCAAAGTATTGGAGCTTCAGATTCAACATCAGCCCTTCCAATGAATATTCTGGGTTGATTTCCTTTAGGACTGACTGGTTTGATCTTGCTGTCCAAGAGACTCTCAAGAGTCTTCTCCAGTACCACAGTTCAAAAGCTTCAATTCTTTGGTACTCAGCTTTTTTTATGGTCCAACTATCACATCTGTACATGACTCCTTGAAAAACCACAGCTTGGTCTATGTTGACTTTTGACAGCAAAGTGATGTTTCTGGTTTTAATACACTGTCTAGGTTAGTAATCACTAATTAATAGTTAATAACCACATATAACTTCAGATTCCTTGTGTTCCTCTAATAGAATGAAGAAAAGTACACGATTGAATTCATTTAAAAAAAAAATCTGACTAAAACACAACTTGAGTGGCTCAGATGATAAAGAATCTACCTGCAAGGCCAGAGTGGAAGTTGCTCAGTTGTGTCCAACTCTTTGCAACCCCATGGACTATACAGTCCATGGAATTCTCCAGGCCAGAATACTGGAGTGGGTAGCCTTTCTCTTCTCCAGGGGATCTTCCCAACTCAGGGATCGAACCAAGGTCTCCTGCATTGGGGGCAGACTCTTTACCAGCTGAGCCACCAGGGAAGCCCAGAGACCTGGGTTCAATACCTGAATTGGGAAGGTGCCCTGGAGAAGGGAACGACTACCTTCTCCAGTTTTCTTGCCTGGAGAATTCCATGGACAGAGGAGCCTGACAAGCTACAGTGCATGGTGATGCAAAGAGTTGGATATGACTGAGCAACTTTCATTTTCAATTTTTTAAGACCTTTGTCTGCTATGTATATTCAGATTCATTGTATTAGCAAAGTTCTATTCACAATTAGCATCAAACGCTCTTCTAGAAATGAACAAGTGAAATATTAACATATAGGTTTCTTGTTTATTAACCAACTATTCAATTGAAAAGCTGTTGTGCATAAGGCACTATACTAAGCAATAGTAAAATAATAACAAGGGATAAGACCTAACATTTATTATTTCACTATAACAGCACTGCCTTAAACTCTTTATGCGTGAGAGCTAATACAATCCTTACAGAAATCTAGAAAATGTGAAATACATCCTTTCTCCTGGGCTCTTCGTAACTCGAGTATCATTGACTTTAAAGGAATAGCCCTGATACCTCCTTACAGGTCATTCCACCGCACATCTTTATCTCTACTGAATGCTCAGTAGAGATTATCCTACAGGTAACATTCTCAGAGTCCTTATTATACTATTCTTGAAACATCTGTTCTTGACAGTTCTACAATAGTTTTCCTATAAATGTCTTTATGGCGGAACATCTTTCCCTCTGCATCCTTACAGTCTACCATTAGGGCCAGTCCTCAGCAGTTTCCCAGGAAAGCAGCATTTCTTAAAGTCTAGTTTACATATCAATGCTGTGTCTATGCAGTCCTCCAGATTATTTTTTTTAAACTTATTTCTAAATAGGTTTCCTGCTGTATTATTTTCATTTTCGAATGTAAACATATTCATGTCACACTGAGTCCTTTTAGGATTATCATCTTATAATTTACTGAAGATATTTGTTACTTGTTTCAAAGGTGCTATCATATCTAAATTAAATTCTTCTGGATTATAAAGGAGGAATTTGGTTAGAGTAGACTAGTCCTAAAATGGTTTTATTTTTTGACACAATCTAGAACAAAACATAGGGTTTCTAATTTAGAGGATAATATATGTGTATATGTGTTTTTATGAATATGCTTCATACATACATAAATACGTGGACCTTCCTATTTTCATCCTGGGGCTTCACATGTAGCTCAGACAGTAAAAAATCTGCCTACAATGCAGGAGACCCAGGTTCAACTCCTGGGTCAGGAAAACCCCCTGGAGAAGGGAATGACAACAACCCCTTTCAGTATTATTGCATGGAGAATCCTATGGACATGACTAAGCAACTAACAGATACATTTTAATGATATGCTTGAAATATGTTCTTGAAAAGTTATGTGGATTCTGACTTGGTAACATTTTATAAACTATTAATATTATTCATTCCTTTCCTTATTGTTTAATTAGTTTCAGAAACTTATTGGTGAGAGTGATCAAATCAAACCCTGGCACTATAGCTGTTTGAATTGATTACGATAATACTTAACAAATTACTCGGAAACTTGATGCTTAAACATGCTGCTGCTGCTAAGTCGCTTCAGTCGTGTCTGACTCTGTGCGACCCCATTGATGGCAGCCCACCAGGCTCTGCCATCCCTGGGATTCTCCAGGCAAGAACACTGGAGTGGGTTGCCATTTCCTTCTCCAGTGCATGAAAGTAAACAGTGAAAGTGAAGTCACTCAGTCGTTTCCAACTCTCTGCGACCCCATGGACTGCAGCCCACCATGCTCCTCTGTCCAAGGGATTTTCCGGGCAAGAGTACATGTCAAAGAATCCTATTGCTCCATAATTTATAGAATTAAAAAAGAAGAACTTTTTTCTTCTTCTATGCTTTCTTTTTCCCTTATAACGAAGTTTTACCAATATTTTCAAACACTTATTATCACAGATATGTTTAAAGTATTTGGTTTCTGTAGTTATTTCTACAAATAGTGATTGCTTTGTTTGCATGCAATTAAAAAATTTTTAAACTGATGTTCACACTATTCTAATAAAGAAAAATAGATAAAAATGCCAATAGAAAAGATCTGTTGTTATCATATTCACTGATATAATTCTCCTTTCCAAATATAAGTATGGTAAATGGGAAAGAGAAAAAATCATTAAACCATTTATAAAATATGTGCTCATATCTATAAAATTCATTTGGTTTTCTCCTTTTTATATAGTATATAACATTGCAAGTAAAATATAATTTTACAGGTCAGTTACAAAATAAAATGATTTTTCTAATCTATAATTTTATAGATTTGTTACAATATAAAATCATCATTACATCTTGAAACTAAACTTATGGATTTTCAACAGCAAAATAAAACTTACAGCCTTGAATATGTTAGCTACATACTCTAGATGAAGACAAGCAAATTCCTTAAATAGGCAAGTTTATTCTGATTTCAAAAAGCTTCATGCCATGCATATGCTCCTTTACCTTCACCCTGTTCCATTTCCAAAATTATGGATGTATTTCTACTGACATCACATGTCCCTTACATATACTTGTTCTTTAGTGCATTCCCTATCTAAAGTGTCACTAAGTTCCTAGCTACTCTCATACCTGTGCCCCTCATCAGTTTCAGAATCCACACAGGTTACTGTCTTTATCAGGTCCCATCCAAATATATGGAAACTTTCTTCTCTCTCCAGGGACCTACAGATAATGACCTGTGAGGCAAATTTTGCTGGCTGCCCAGTTTGCATGTAAAAAATCACTACCATCCTTTTAAATATCGTCAGTGGTAGTTTTGGCTCTAAAAATATCATGTTAGAGCCCATGTCCCCTTGTCCCTCAAATCTTCTACAGAAAGGTATGCTGATCTGGCTCCTAATACAGGTAGACATGCTCCACATTCAATGTAGATTATATTTAAAACTGTAAAATCCAATTTTAAATTCAAAATGCATTTAAATATGCTTGAAATATTAAAAGTGCTATGCATATTCATATTATCACAGATCATATTTCAATTAAAGAATAAAAGAAAATTATATGTTTCTGAAGAAGATGGTGCCTTAAATGAAGAGAAAAGAATGAGGTATATTTAATAATAATATATACAAATGAGTGCTATTTTATAACACTTTGTCCTGTATCTTTACGTAAGAAATGAAAATCTTCTTAAAAGTTGTTGGCATTAGCATGATCTTATTCAGCAGTGACCCAAGATCATTTGACAAAAACAACACCTAACACATAAGAATGTTTAGTGCATACCATTTGCTATCACTTAGATAAAAACATCAGAATTCCAGGAGTTTTTTAGTCTCAAACTAATGTATTTCAAATAATATTATTATATTTTAAATGAGGAAACTGAGACATCATTGAGTAATAATAAGTCAACTTGAGAATGGTGGAGTCAGGAAGAGAATCTAGATATCTCCAGGGTTTAAACACTATCTGTACAACACTGTCACTAATTGGACAAATCAGCTTGGTATAGTAGAAAATTTCCATAGTGAGACTTAGAAGATATGAATTTTTGTTACAGTTATGAATCCTAGACCAGTGATAATTAATGAGTCATTTACAAACTTTCAGTTCCCTCAGTTATCACATAGGAACGATTACACCTGTGTTCACTACTTCACAGACATGTGAAAATATAGGGGGAACTTCAAAGTTGTATGCTTCAGATATACAGAGAAGATGAACTGAAAGGGAGGAGAAGGATTTTGGCAGGAAAAGAAGCATCATTTAAGAAAAAAGTGTAGCCTGAAAGGTTAGTATAATCCCACTGAGGAAAATGTAAGTAGAAATTGAAAGAGTTATGTTCATATAACAGTCAATTTATTTTATATCTGGACAAGTTCAAGCACAAGGCTTGAACTCTTCCTTGAGTTCAATATGAAAGAGAGTATTTCAAAGAAAAGCATTTAGTAGGATGAAAGGTTTTTCCCTCGATTTCAACAGAGCTGCTTTAGAGTGGTAAAGAAGAGGAAGAGTAACATTTCAGTGGGGAGTAAACAGCACAAAAATCCCTGAAAGTAGCATTAGCAGTTGCAATACTGAGGTGTTAGGAGGACATTGTTAAAACACAGGAGCAATAAAGAAACATTGTAGCTGGCACACAAAGGTCAAATGAAAGTTGCAGAGTAGGTGTTCTCTCCATTAAAAAGAGGAAAAGGACAGAAAGCACAAGGATCAAAATGAAGAATTGTATTTGAATTAGATCAACTAAGTCAACAATCAGAAACCACTTTAAGCTTGCATGAAGAAAAAGGAGAAACACGTGATAAATATACCAGAGTATTTCCTGTAATTCAAGGGAAAACATCAAACACAAACATAACCTGGTAAAACAAATACATATGAAGATATGTTAAGAAGAAAGGAGGATATAAAAATTAAAATTTTAGCAAACCAATATTCAATATAGTTCTGGAAGTTCTGGCCACAGCAATTAGGGCAGAAAAAGAAATAAAAGGAATCCAAATTGAAAAAGAAGAAGTAAAACTCACTGTTTGCAGATGACATGATCCTCTACATAGAAAATCCTAAAGACTCCACCAGAAAACTACCAGAGTTAATCAATGAATATAGTAAAGTTGCAGGATATAAAATCAACACTCAGAAATCCCTTGCATTCCTATACAATAATAATGAGAAAGTAGAAAAAGAAATTAAGGAAACTATTCCATTCACCATTGCAACGAAAAGAATAAAATACTTAGGAATATACCTACCTAAAAAAACTAAAGACGTATATATTGAAAACTATAAAATACTGATGAAAGAAATCAAAGACGATGCTAATAGATGGAGAAATATACCATGTTCATGGATCGGAAGAATCAATATAGTGAAAATGAGTACACTACCCAAAGCAATCTACAGATTCAATGCAATCCCAATCAGGCTACCAGCAGTATTTTTCACAGAACTAGAACAAATAATTTCAAGATTTGTATGGAAATACAAAAAACCTCGAATAGCCAAAGCAATCTTGAGAAAGAAGAATGGAACTGGAGGAATCAACTTGCCTGACTTCAGGCTCTACTACAAAGCCACAGTCATCAAGACAGTATGGTACTTGCACAAAGACAGAAATATAGATCAATGGAACAAAATAGAAAGCCCAGAGATAAATCCACATACCTATGGACACCTTACCTTCGACAAAGGAGGCAAGAATATATAATGGAGTAAAGACAATCTCTTTAACAAGTGGTGCAGGGAAAACTGGTCAACCACTTGTAAAAGAATGAAACTTGATCACTTTCTAATACCACACACAAAAATAAACTCAAAATGGATTAAAGATCTAAACNGAACTAGAACAAATAATTTCAAGATTTGTAGGGAAATACAAAAAACCTCGAATAGCCAAAGCAATCTTGAGAAAGAAGAATGGAACTGGAGGAATCAACCTGCCTGACTTCAGGCTCTACTACAAAGCCACAGTCATTAAGACAGTATGGTACTGACACAAAGACAGCAATATAGATCAATGGAACAAAATAGAAAGCCCAGAGATAAATCCACACACCTATGGACACCTTATCTTCGACAAAGGAGGCAAGAATATACAATGGAGTAAAGACAATTTCTTTAACAAGTGGTACTGGGAAAACTGGTCAACCACTTGTAAAAAATTGAAACTAGATCACTTTCTAACACCACACACAAAAATAAACTCAAAATGGATTGAAGATCTAAATGTAAGTATCCCTTTTAATTCCTTCTCCTTATAGGTGATCACAATAGTTTCCTCAGTTAGAGTGAGTTAACATGTTATTTATTTGTTCTGATCTAGTCGGTCTGCTACACCTCCCACTGAATATTAGCAATCTACTTCAAGATATTAGTTTCCACATTTTTCTAGATGCAGACTTAGAGGATTAAAGGGACCAGGGGCTAAATCTAACTCTTTTCAGTTCCTCAGTCCATTCAGTTTTCTTGACTGTATCAAAATCATGTCATCTGGAAGATTTTGGACATCATTATTCTTATAAACATGTCCATTTCTCAGATCTTAATCCTTCTGTTCACAGTCAAGCATTCACAAATAATATACCAGCATTGATTTGACCTTGAATTTCTCTGACACCAAGGACATCTGAGCAACACCCATGATCTCTTTAAAACACTTTAGCAGATGTCATACTCTTACCAGTGAATTTCTACTAAGTTCCATGTGTGTGTATGAAGGTGTGTGTGCATGAACATGTGGCTATAGCCAATTTTCTCATGTTAATTTGGCAGATTTTTTTCCTTTGACTTAACATGTGAGTATATTGATAATTTTAAAAGTAGAAGTTTCTATTGCATATGTTAAAGTTTTGCCCTCAAGAATTCATCCTAATGAATTTCTTCTATGAGCCTGAGGTTTATGCCAATAATCAGACAATTGAAAAAAGAAATAGATTATGGCCTAATGAACTACTTTAAAATGTTGCTTTCAGAAACTACTTATTTGCAATATTTAAGGATAATTGCCAGTATGCCAAAAAAAATTTTTTTTTTAAATCTAGTGTAGAGTAGAAACTTAAGTAGGTGTTCGACAATTGAGATGTATTCTTAAAATGCATGAAGAAGCTCCAAAGGTAAGATCTAATGTCATGGCACATTTCATGAAAAGTGAAATCCATTCTGTGTAGCATCTGCTTATTCATAGTTGTATTTATTATGAGAATAATACCATACAATTTTTAGTCCATTATTATGGCTATTTTAAAAATTATGAAGTTGAAAGAACTGCCTGAAAGAATTGGTCTTTTTCAAGTCTGACCTTAACTCATTTGAGAATATATTAAATCTGTTTAATTCAGCTAGGGTAAAATTTATACAGTGATTGTGAAATGCTTATGGTTATTGTTTCCAAACAAGTTTTGGGATACCAAGTTCAAAAAGAATACCTTCATGGATGCCATTAAAAATCAGTCAGTAATGCTATTTTGTACTTAGTGAGCTAGGCAAGGGGCTTCCCTGGAGGCTCACCGGTAAAGAATCTGCCTGCCAATGCTGGAGACATGGGTTTGATCCTTGGGTTAGAAGATTCCCTGGAGAAGGGAATAGCAACTCACTCCAGTATTCTTGCCTTGGAAATTCCACGGACAGAGGAGTTTGTTGGGCTGCAGTCTAAGGGGTCGAAAAAGAGCTGGACATGATTTAGTGACTAAACAACGGCAACAAATTAAGCAAACAGCTAAGCAGTTTGTTTCAATAGCATGTCTGCTCTTATTTCATATGAAAAATTTTGTGTTCTGTGGTTAAGGCATTTTTTCCCCTCTTCTACTAGTTTCATAAATAGCATTGAACAAATATAAATATACTAGGTTTTCCAATTCAGTAGTAAACAAATTCTGTATGCCCTGCAGTGGGAGAGACAGATATCAAAGAGAAAGGACTCTAACACATTTTGAATAAAAACCTTGGCAAGTATTTTATAAATTTCATAAGCATAGTTGATTCATAAATTTCATCCTAAAAGATAACTGTGACATAGTCTTATTGGCTAAGGAAAGTTATCCTGAGACATGAAAGAAGGGCAGTAAGAAAGAGCAAATTTTTTCATTTTCATAAAAATAGGGAAATAGAAAAGTGAATTGATGCTTTTGAATTGTGGTTTTGGAGAATAATCTTGTGGTGTTGGAGAATAATTGCGGTGTTGGAGAGTCCCTTGGACTGCAAGGAGATACATCCAGTCATAATGGAAATCAGTCCTGAATATTCATTGGAAGGATGATGCTGAAGCTGAAACTCCAGGACTCTGGCCACCTGATGTGAAGAATTGATTAATTGGAAAAGACTCTGATGCTGGGAAAGATTGAAGGGTGGAGGAGAAGGGGACAACAGAGGATGAGATGGCTGGATGGTGTCACTGCCTCGATGGGCCTGAATTTGAGCAAGCTCCGGGATTTGGCAATAGACAGGGAGGCCTGGCGTGCTGCATGCAGTCCATGGGGTCACAAAGAGTCAGACACGACTGAGCAACTAAACTGAACTATCATTCTTTACATTCAACTACGGTGGGTAGCAGAGGGAAGAGAGTGAGAATTAGTCTCCAAATGCAGGTGAGATGGGATACAGCTTGGAGAATCCTTCAGTTGCTTGCTGTGTTGGTTCCCTACTGGTTGCTGTTATGCAATCCTATGCAAATGAGGCTAAAGGCTAGAGAGTCATCCTCAACTGGGGATTTTAAAAGANCGTATACACCTGTGGTGGTTTCATGTCGATGTATGGCAAAACCAATACAGTATTGTAAAGTAGAATAAAATAAAAATAAATAATAATAATAAATTACTACTAAAAAAAAATTAGCAAATCAAAAAAACCCAAAAATGAAATTAGCAAAACAGAAGAAAACTATCACAGGACTCTCCTACAGCAATTAATATAATTATAAAAAGCATTTGTAGTTGCAAACCAAACATTTAAATATTGAAAATAGAAACAAACAAAAATAGGAAGATTACAAACTGCAGATAAGCAAACGTTGAGGACACTGAAGGAAAAAAATACAATCAACTCATAATTAATGATGAAACTACTGAAAATTGTCAAGAATAGTGCAACCAGATGCACAAAAAGTAATGGAGCCAAGAGCATGAAAATGAAACAAAAGGTAAAAGGGGCCAGCGAAAATCACAGAAAAAAAAATCAGAACCCTCAAAAGGAATACACTTGAGCTAAATTTCACAGAGAAAGACAAATGTTATTTATCACTTATGTGTGGAATCTAAAAAATAATACATATTAACTTATTTCCAAAACAGAAACAGAAAATTTGTAGTCACCAAATGGAAAGGTAGGGGAAAAGGATAAATTAGGCGCTTTGGATTGGCATATATATATATACTATCACATATAAAATAAATAATTAACTAGAACCTATTGTAAACCATAGGGAACTCTACTCAATACTCTTAACAACCTATATGGGAAAAGAATATAAAAGATACTATATATATAGATATAACCAAATCAACTTGCTGTACATCTGAAATTAACACATTGTAAATCAACTCTATTCCAATATAAATAAAAATTAGTAATAACTAAATTCCAGAAAATTTTCATGATAAATGGCATAAACCAACACAATCTTGTAAAGCAAGTATCCTCCAATTTAAAATAAATGTGAATCACTCAGTTGTGTCAGACTCTTTGTGACCCCAGGGACTGTAATCCCCCAGGCTTCTCTGTCCATGGAATTTTCCAGGCCAGAATACTGTAGTAGGTAGCATTTCCTTCTCTAGGGATCAAATCTGGGTCTCCTGCATTGCAGGAAGATTCTTAACCATCTGAACCACCAGGGAAACATCAGAATTATGTGCTTATTAACCAGATGAATTATGAAGTGTATGCTACAATATGAAATAGTCTTTTGCGCAAAAAAAAAAAAAAAAAAGGTAATCTGAATCTAATCTAGCTTGTAGACCTATCTTCCAGTAATAGAGGGCACAGGAAGTAATGGAGCACAATGAAAGATACCACAAGGAAATAATTACATACAAATAAAAAATATCCTACCAGAAAATATGCCTGATTGTCTCGTGAAAGTTTCATGGAAAAATTTAGTGAAGATATTGCTTTAAAATAAGAGACTAAAGAAAAAACATCCTACAAAATTTGACTCTGTTCCTGAGATGTGTTAGTTCAAGAAAAGAGGTGAGCAATGATATTTGGAGGCAATGGGTAGAGAAAGACTAGGATGATCATGATAGTATGTTTTTCTTTGAAAATTGTTTTTTCACTTTTTCTTTTACACAAATTTCACACTGCATTGTCCCATGATCTTTGCTCTTCTTTTATTTCACTTCTTCTGGAAAATGCTCCATACTTATACTTGAGTCCTTGAAAAAGAATGTTTCTCAACATTTTATTTACATATTTTATCACTCATCTAAACATCATAAAATTCTAATATCATTTCTGTTGGCGACTAGCTAGACAAATTGTACCTAGTAATTTAATATGTACCTCAGTTCTATTACCTATAGTGCAGGAATAAAAATATCAGGCTAATCTATCTCATGAGTCTATTCTAATAAACTAATAAAAGCATATATGAAAGATTATGATATCTGTGAATTAAAGTACTTAATATAATTTACTCAGTGGCCCTATAGATGTATGGACATATAAATTTCCCTCACTGAGGTAGATACTATTTCACAAAGGTGCCAGCAAGCAAACTACTACCATAGAGGGCCAATACGCAAAGTTAATATTTTTGAACTTGCAACCCATGATATATTTTTTTTAGTTTCATTGTAATTTGTTGTTCTGGTTTGAGTCAATATATACACAATCAAGAAAAATAAGTAATACTGAGCATCATTTCCTCATAAGTAAATTAAACAATAAAACATAAATATTTTTTGGCAACCCACTATTAAGACGATGTTATTGGCAATGGCAAAATAACTTCAGAAAAATAACTACAATTGAAATTTATATCTGCAGTAAAAATATAAAACTGAATGCTTTTTTAAAAAGCTTTGCTCCTTTACAGTAAATTGAGTTTTTTTAATTTTAAAATTTAAAAATGTATATGGAGCCAATTTTCCTGGGTATGTGCATAAAAGATGGCTATATATCTATGAGTCTATATATTTGCAAGCCTGTGCATTCTAGAATAACAGACCACAGAGCATCCTATAAAATAGAGGCATGTACATTTGAGGCTCATCATCTGGAATTTAAAACAGCCGTAATTCTAATGGTATGCTTGTGTTCAAAACAAACCAACAAAAGAAGTATAATACTTTAAGAACATAGTAAAATTTTTCAAAGCTACAGGAAAAAATATCAAATTCATGTTTGTCCATGAAAAATGCATGCTTGAACATCTGAGAGGGATCTGGACTTGAAACATTAAATTGCAGAACAAGTACTTCTGAATATGGGTTTTATTCTGACAACTCTAATTGTATATCACAAATTTAGGGATAGGAGATGGTTAAACATTGTCTTTTTTTCACCCTATAGTGATTGCCATGTAATTCATGAAATAGATTCTCTAAATTTTGTGTAAAATTGTGGTTCCCAGTATCCAGCAAATCTAACTAGTGATTTTCAGTGGCGGTCCTGGCTTATTTGGAGTCAAAATAATATCTGAGGAATCCAGTATTTGAAGGATGCTCGTAGGATTTTTGTTTGTTTGTTTCCTGTCTCGATATTTTTGGCATCCCTTCTTTCCTTGTCTGCCACCCTAATCCAGTCTCCATTCGCAGTGGTTTTAGGTTATAAAGGCAATTATTATTGGAAAACTCCAGGAACAAGAAACAGTTAGAACATTGGTATAACATTTTGACACCGAGCAGAAAAGAACAGAGTGGCATTGACTCAAGATGTTTTTGGTGGCTAGGGCAGAAGCAGAAAGTGATTATGGAATTCTGATGGTATTTATTTTCTAATTTTAGATTTGCTGTTTTGGAAAGCCACATGCAGTATAAGTCATCAGTAATATATATATGTACTAATTCAGATATAAAATAGTGTTTTCCTGAGCATTTTAGTAGAAATAGACTGGATTGAGCTCCTCATCCTGCCTTCTAATAAAAATTTCTGCATATTATTCCAATATTGCATTTTAATGGATAATTTCACTCTGATTTTCTAGCTCTCACTATTTGACCTCCTTTAATTTTTTCTTTCTTTTATTCTGTAGCAACTATTGGTGGAAAATAATCAATATTCACTGCTTTTTTTTTCCCAAAAAACAACATATGCAAAGCATTTGACTGAACACTTTAAGATAAAGAACTTGATTACCATGCAGCACAAGAAACAATAAAAAAGTGAATATTAAGTAACATTGAATTTAAAAATCCATCAGCTATCACTTATGGCTTTCACCAGTCACCTCTCAGCAGGATCTTGATTTATTTGGGCTGCTAGAATTCCCCTTTCCAGTTAAATGTCCTTTAATTTTCCTGTATAGATGAGTTTATCTTTCCACTCTGCAGTTTTTTGGATCTTCATTAATATATGTGTAAGATAAAGTGCCAGCAACACTAGCTGTAAATGTTTGATATCATAGAAGAACAGGAAAAAAAAATTAGAATATCAGTGAATCTTTGACTAAAACTCCCCAAACACTTAGAAAGTATTAGTGACTTTAATTACTTTTTTTCACCCACTTTGCTATAACAAGAACTGTTCTGCACAAAAGAATGATGTTGGTCTGGAAAAATATGGCAGGTTTTTCATAGTCTCTCAGATTCCAGATACTCATTACTAAATTAGATATTCCAAAGATTTTAGAAAGGATATCACCTCATTGTGTCCACATAAAAATCTAGAAACAGATCCCTTTCTAATCCATTACACTGAAAATATTCAAAAGTATATGAAATGCTTTGAGGCATTTAGAAGCCAAAACTCATGGTTTGCAAGGGACTCTGGGAAGTAAGAAAGTATATCCTTTGGGTCTTAAAATTATGTTATTTTTATACTAAGGTCAAATTCTGAAGAGCAGGAGAGCCTTTAATTCCAGTTCCCTTAAACCACAAGGTGAGAAAAGTTTTAACAACCTCAGAGACCACTCGAAATGCACTAATGAATGATAATTTATTCCCAACACTCAGAAAGAGCAGTCAGCTCTGAGACAAAGTGTTATGACTTCTGTAGCATTTGCAAATGCATATGAAAGGTGTTGTTAATTTGTAGGTTAGAAATATTTCAACTATATTTGATAGAAGCAAGTTGGGCTAGAGGTCCAGGCAAGGGAATGCCACCTATTAGCACACATATGAAAAATGTACAAATAATTATCAACATTTTCACTGTAATTCAAGACTCACTAGTGAACAAGAAATCAAGTTATTGTGTTTATGAACAAAAAAATTATACAGTTACCTAAAAAATATCAGCATGCATCTCATACACTATAGTTTTGTGAAATTTTACTTCATTTACATACAAGTGCATATTGGTTTCCTGTGTCTTTTTAAAATTTATTTTTAATTAGAGGATAATTGTATTATAACATTGTGCTGGTTTCTGTCATACAACAACTTGAATCAGCCATAAGTATACACATATCCCCTCCTTCCCCCACCATCCCATCCCTCAGGTCATCACTGAGCATTGGGCTGAGTTCCCCATGTTATACAGCAACTTCCCACTAGTTATCTTTCTTACACACGGTAATGTTTATATTTCAATGCTATTCTCTCAACTCTCCCTACCCTCTACTTCTCCATTTGTCCCCACAAGTCCTTCTCTGTGTCTGCATCTCTATTCCTGCCCTGCAAATAGGTTCATCTGTACCATTTTTCTAGATCTCATATATGTGCAACACTTGTCTTTCTCTTTCTGAATTACTTCACTCTGTACAACAGGTTCTTGGTTCATCTACCTCAGGTCAACTGACTCAAATTTATCTCTTTATGGCTGAGTAATATTCCATTTTGTATATGTACCACATCTTCTTTATCTATTCATCTATTGATAGACATCTAGGTTCCATCTATGTCCTATTGTAATTGGTACTGAAATGAACATTGGGATACACGTGTCTTTTTGAGTTATGATTTTCTCAGAGTATATTCTTAGAAGTGGAATTGCTGAGTCATGCAGTAGTTTTATTTCTAGTTTTTTTAAGGAATCTCCATATTGCTCTCCATAGTGGCTGTATCAATTTATGTTCCAGCCAGTACAGGAGGGTTCCCTTTTCTCCACACCCTCTGCAGCATTTATTGTTTGTAGACTTTTGATGATGGCCACTCTGACCAATGTGAAGTGATACCTCATTGTAGGTTTCAATAGCATTTCTCCAAGAATGAACTATGTTGAGAATCTTTTCAAGTGTTTGTTGGCCATCTGTGTGTTTTTTTCTGGAGAAATGTCTGTTTTCCATTCATTTTTTGAATGGGTTGTTTGTTTCTCTGATATTGAGCTATTTGACCTGCTTGTATATTTTGGAGATTAATCCTTTGTCAGTTCTTCATTTGCAATTATTTACTTCTATTTTGAGGGATGCCTTTCCAGTTTATTTATAGTTTTACTTTGTTGTGAAAAAGCTTTTAAGTTTAATTAGATCCTATTTCTTTACTTAAGGTTTCCATTTCCACACTCTAGGAGGTGAGTCAAAGATCTTGCTGCAGTTTATGTCTAACAGTGTTCGGCCTATGTTTTGCTCTATGACTTATAGTTTCTGGCCTTACATTTAGGTCTTTATCTATTTTAAGGTTATTTTAGTAGATGGTATTAGGAAGTGTTCTAATTTAATTCTTTTACATGTAGCTGTCCTTACTCATTGATGCTTCTCCCTAACTCAATCATATTTCACCTTAAAAAGTTTCCTTAGCAGGAAATCCTAATTAATAACAGCTATTCCTGTGGATGTACAGTAAAATAAACTAATTGGCATGATTCCCAAAAGCTTAAATCTTTTTTTTTCATTGAAGTATAGTTGATTTACAATATTATATTAGTTTCAGGTGGACAACATGGTGATTTAACATTTTAACACAAAGTTAAAGTCCATCTAAAGTTATCACATAATATTGGCTATAATTCTTTGTGCTATATAATACATCCTTGTCGCTTATCAACTTTACACATATTAGTTTCTGTATTTTAGTTTTTTCCTGTGTCTGGGAACCTATTTACATTTTGTTATTTACAACAGTTTTATTTTTTTAGGTTCCACATGTCAGTGATATCATACACTATGTATCTTTCTCTGCTGTATTTCATTAACCATGATATTCTCTAGGTCTGTCCACAATAATGCAAATTGCATAATCTTCTTTTTTATGGGTGAGTTAAATTGCATTGTGTGTGTGCATATATATATATATATATATATATATATTCTTTTTGTGGATGAATAAAATTATATCATGTGTGTATATGTTTATATGTATGTGTACATATATATATGTACACATATATATCTCAACTCTTTTTTAATCCATTCATCTGCTGATGAACACTTAGGTTGCAGCCATATATTGGCTATTATAGGTAATGCTGCTATGAACATCAGGGTATATGTATATTTCCAAACTAAGGTTTTATTTTTAATATATATTTTATTTTTTACCTTGCTTTTCTTTTCTTTGGCCATCCTATGTGGCAAGTGAGAGCTTAGTTCCCTGAGCAGGGATTCAATCCTGCACCCTCTGCAGTGAAAGCATAGAGTTTTAACCACTGGACCACCAGAGTAGTCCACGGTTTTCACTTTTAAGAACATGCATCCAAGAGTGGAACTGCTGGATCATATGGTAGTTCTATTTTCAGTTTTTTGAGAAACCTCCATCCTACTTCCATAGTGGCTGTACCAATTTATATTCTCACCAACAGTTTACTAGGTTTCCCTTTTCTCCATATCCTAGCCAACACTCTTCTTTGTAGACTTTAACAATAGCCACATGATAGGACTGAGGTGGTATCTCATTGTGGTTTTGATTTGCATTTCCCTGATGATGTTGAGCACTTCATGTGCCTGTTGTCCACATGAATGTCTTCTTTGAAAAAAACAAAAAATCTGTTCAGGTTCTTTGCTCACTTTTTAATCAGGTTGTTTGTCATGATTAATATTGAGTTGTATGAACTATTTATATATATTGGATATTAACCTCTCATTGGTGGTGAACAATTCTTTGTAGACAGATACATTTTAGAAAAGGAGTTGCTATGAAAGACAAGACTGTTTTTACATCAAAAACATATTTTAAAGCTAGGTTTAACTTGGGTCACGCTTTCATATATGACAAATCAGTTTTTACCCCTTAAAATCTCTCTTAATTGCTTTGCTTACATGTAAAATTAAATATTAAAATTTTCTTCATTATATGAAACTATTCACATTTTTAACTAAGGGTGTTTTAATTTGCATCTATGCTTGTGATATCAGCAGCACTCTGGTAATTTGGTACTATTTTGTCTAGTTAGCTCTTGAGGGCTTTTGAAAATCCTTATTTGATCTTCCTATGTCAGCATGCTCTTATCATGTCTACTGACAGTAGTTTCAGAATTCCTCAAAGTAAGTATAGAAAACAAGGGTGACTAGCCAAGCTTCACCACTGCTTACACAAGCAGACTGCTGAAGTGACAGAATTAGGACTAATTTATTTTTTTTTAAACTCATTTTTACTTTATTTTACTTTACAATAATGAAATGTGTGTCCTGTCTCATCTGAAGGAAGTATAAGCCTTATGAACATCATAACAGGCACAATTATCTAAGGGAGTGACTAGCTTTAGATCACCAAGCTAGACCTTGAAGAATGAAGAAGTACATTTTTATAGTGAAACAAATAGCTCAAACAGATAAGCACAGGCAAACTATCACAGGCTTGAAGGATACACACAAACAACTCAACACATATATATTTGTAAAAGCACAATAAATATCTCTAATGACTAAACTAAACAGTATCAGACTTTATTTTGGGGGACTCCAAAATCACTGTAGATAGGAACTGCAGCTATGAAATTAAAACATGCTTGCTCCTTGGAAGGAAAGTTATGATCAACCTAGATAGCATATTCAAAAGCAGAGACATTACTTTGCCAACAAAGGTCCATCTAGTCAAGGCTATGGTTTTTCCTGTGGTCATGTATGGATGCAAGAGTTGGACTGTGAAGAAAGCTGAGCACCGAAGAATTGATGCTTTTGAACTGTGGTGCTGGAGAAGATTCTTGAGAGTATGTCCCTTGGACTGCAAAGAGATCCAACCAGTCCATTCTGAAGGAGATCAACCCTGGGATTTCTTTGGAAGGAATGACGCTAAAGCTGAACCTCCAGTACTTTGGCCACCTCATGCGAAGAGTTGACTCATTGGAAAGGACTCTGATGCTGAGATGGATTGGGGGCAGGAGGAGAAGGGGACGACAGAGGATGAGATGGCTGGATGGCATCACTGACTCGCTGGACGTAAGTTTGAGTGAACTCCCAGAGTTGGTGATGGACAGGGAGGCCTGGCATGCTGCGATTCATGGGGTTGCAAAGAATCAGACACAACTGAGTGACTGAACTGAACTGAACTGAAAATATTTCAGAATCCAAATGAAAATTAGCCCCCAGCTAACCAAGTTAGTCCACAGGTGGCCTAAATATGCCACTTTTGCATTTATCTTTTAAACCAGAAAATAAAGCAAATAGACCCAGTGATAATATACTAGAGAAATTCTGAATTCTCTTTGTTCCTCTCTCTCATACACAGATATATACACACACACAGAAATAGAAAAGGACAATGGCATAGGCTAAGAGATTAAAATATTTTTTTTTTTTTTCAAATTAAAGCTTCACATGCTGATGTAACAATCTTTGGTAAAACTCAGTGAATGCCATCCAGCAAAAGAAGTATTACACAATTTACTACGATATATTCAGCTAGGAGTACCCTATGGATATTGATACTTAATGTATGCAAAATCTGTAGATTTTTAATTTGAAATATATAAAATTACCTCTATTACACAAATAAAGGTGGTGTCCAGTGTCAGCGAAGAGCTAAGTGAGCCATCAATTCAAAGCTTATTCTGCAAGCAAAACACACATGTCCTCAGGTACAAGCTCTTTTAGGATATTCCCTAGAAATGACTAATTCCATTATTAAATATTTTGAGCACCTAGGACATGTGGTCATTTTCCTTTGGGCATATAGCAATGAATTTTTGTGTGAAAATTAGGAATGTATTATATCTGCAGTCAGAAAAAGCAATGGCACCCCACTCCAGTACTCTTGCCTGGAAAGTCCCATGGATGGAGCAGCCTGGTAGGCTGCAGTCTATGAGGTTGCTAAGTATCAGGCACAACTGAGCGACTTCACTTTCACTTTTCACTTCCACACTCAGGAGAAGGAAATGGCAACCCACTCCAGTGTTCTTGCCTGGAGAATCCCAGGGATGGGGGTGCCTGTTGGGCTGCCGTTTACGGGGTCACACAGTGTTGGACACAACTGAAGCGACTTAGCAGCAGCAGCAGCAGCTGTCTCTAATATACTATCATTGGGTCTATTTGCTTCTTGTTCAAAAAATAATTGCAAAAGGGGGCATTGTTAATTCATGATGTTTTGGGAACTGCTTTTGTTTTGGGATTTTAAATATATTAATTTATACTATTTATATGAATCTACTGCAGAAAATTTTGAGTTGTTGGCAGTGTTATCTTGCATAAGTTTTAACTATTCTGTTTCCATTATTTTTTAATATAACTCCTTCATAGAGATGTTAAGAAAGCATATATATTTGTATATCAATACAAAAATAAATAGATATGTTTATAATAATATTTATCTATATTCATAAGCACTTAATAACTCATAATTATTCTTTTCCTTACTGTCTAGTACACAGTGGAATTACAAATATGTGAACTAGCTATTAAAATCATGTGTAATAAGTATTTCATATAAGTCATACAGAGAGCTGCAGGAGAACATAGCAGTGATAGTTAATAGATATTAAGTGAATGGAGCACTTAAAAGTTGTGGTGTAAGAGAAGGCTTCTAGCCAAGACATAGATGCACCCTAAGTGTTCATCAACATATAAATAAAGATGTGGTATCACTACGAACAAAGCTAGTGGAGGTGATGGGATTCCAGTTGAGTTGTTTCAAATCGTGAAAGATGATGCTGTGAAAGTGCTGCACTCAATATGCCAGCAAATTTGGAAAACTCAGCAGTGGCCACAGGACTGGAAAAGGTCAGTTTTCATTCAAATCCCAAAGAAAGGCAATGCCAAAGAATACTCAAACTACCTCACAATTGCACTCATCTCACATGCTAGTAAAGCAATGCTCAAAATTCTCCAAGCCAGGCTTCAGCAATACGTGAACCATGAACTTCCTGATGTTCAAGCTCATTTTAGAAAAGGCAGAGGAACCAGAGATCAAATTGCCAACATCCGCTGGATCATGGAAAAAGCAAGAGAGTTCCAGAAAAACATCTATTTCTGCTTTATTGACTATGCCAAAGCCTTTGACTGTGTGGATCACAATAAACTGTGGAAAATTCTGAAAGAGATGGAAATACCAGACCACCTNATGGAAAAAGCAAGAGAGTTCCAGAAAAACATCTATTTCTGCTTTATTGACTATGCCAAAGCCTTTGACTGTGTGGATCACAAGAAACTGTGGAAAATTCTGAAAGAGATGGGAATACCAGACCACCTGACCTGCCTCTTGAGAAACCTGTATGCTGGTCAGGAAGCAACGTTAGAACTGGACATGGAAGAACAGACTGGTTCCAAATTGGGAAAGGAGTACGTCAAGGCTGTATTTTGTCACCCTGCTTATTTAATTTATATGCAGAGTACATCCTGCAAAATTCTGGGTTTGATGAAGCACAAGCTAGAATCAAGATTTCCAGGAAAAATATCAGTAACCTCAGATATGCCCAGATGACACCACCCTTATGGCAGAAAAATAAAGTCAGCCACTGTTTCCACTGTTTCCCCATCCATTTGCCATGAAGCGATGAGACCAGATGCCATGATCTTAGTTTTCTGAATATTGAGTTTTAAGTCAACATATTCAATCTCCTCTGAATCCCAAGGGGGAACTGTATTTCCACCCATCACAGTTGTATCCTTGATACAATGACAGCAATTAAAACAGCTAACCTATTTTTCATCCTCCATTTTCAACTCGAAGGTAACACCTCAGATATTCAGGGAATAGTCAGTCCTAAGGAGAGTGTCATTGATATTATTTCAACCCTTCAAACTAGTAGGAGGGAATGGTGAGTTCAGGCATTATGTCCAGCATTCTATTACTATCCACAAACATCCTGGAAGAGATACCAATTGTGGGAGAAGTCAGCACTGTCCTAGGAAACAATACAAGCCTGAAAACAGCATCTAAATAACATTTAGATGTGAATTTTGGCAAATATGATGTATTTTATTAGTTTTATCATTATACATGACTTCCTATATTTCCTTTCCAAGAAAGAATATACAGCTCTCAGAACAGAATCAACCAAGGAATATCAAATGCCATAGTCTTAGTCTTAGATTGTGTTTTCGGAGTGGGTGGCAGCAGGGAGAGAAGCCGTCTAGATAACATTGGCTTCAGTGATATCAGTGTTCAGTTTTCAATTTCCTCTTAGGGTTTCTAGGTTTAGTGGAGCATGGTGATTCTTTTTTTCAGTAAAATAAGAGTCCTACAGCACTGCAATACTAAACATGTTGTATTTTGGTTTGCTTTGTATTGTTTTCATTGCTTCTGATTGCCACTAATTTACTGGATGTTTCCCCTCTTAAGTGTGGTTTACATGGAAACCAAAACCCAATAAAATCAACATTGCAATAAAGTGGGTCGGAAAAAATAAATAAATGGTACCAACTTAATGATACTCAATCTCAGGTTTCTCTTGAGAGTCAATGAGAACCATTTTTCCTTTATTGTTCTATTTTAAAAAAAAAAACTATAACAAAAAAATAGCAAAGTATAAAAATCTTAAGTGCACAACTCAATAAATTTCCACAAGCCAAGCCCATTAATATAACCAGTACATAGGGGGGCACCACAAAAACCCACTATGTAAGCCCTATTCTGGTCGAATTATACATGAACTTAGCCTGTTTTCAAATTTTACGTAAATGGATTCATACAGTGCCCCTCTTTTTGTGTCTGGTTTCTTTTATACTGGTGAGATTCATCTTTGTTTTTGCTTATGGAAACAGTGTGTTCATTGTCACTGCTATATAGAATAACCCCTTTTTCATTATTGTTTCAGAAGCATCTAAACAAACAAGTGTTCTGAGGAAATAACATGGATCCCAGTGTTAAAATATAAAAGCTTTAGTCAAAAGAGGAAACAGTGACTAAGATGACCTTTAGAAACAGCTTGAAGTCAATTGTCAAGGAGCAGCTGTCTGAAGAAAGAAGTGGAATAGTAAATAGCAGTCTGTGAGATAAGCTAGAAGAGCAAGCTTGGGAAGAAATGCCCAGAACTGAGCCATGGATCCTGGTTCAAAATAAAATAAAATGTGGCCTTCTGACAAGGCTTGATTTAGGTTGTCTCTGCCTCACGTCTTCAGCAAAATCTTTCTCCGCCAGTGGAGTTCTGCCTCCAAAGCCCAGTGGTTGGGAAGGCAGGATCTCCATAAAGGACCAGATTGCCACATCTTTTCCACACATTGTATAATATTTGACCAAACAATTCCTTGCATAAAAAGAATCTGCATTCTATTTCTGCCTCTTTTAAACACAAGTTATCAAAAACTTCTTTGTAAGTCTTAGATATTACCATTATGGAGAACTATTGCTTATAATAAAAAAAAAGCTTATAAATTACTAAACCATTATTGTCAGCTAATTCTGATATTTAAGATAATGAAATTTTTACTAGTGCTTCTTTAAACTATCTTCATTTAAAACATTTTTATTCTACTATGAAGATGTTTATTAGAGCGATTATCAAAATGTTCCCATAAATATTAATGCCATATTATGAAAACAAAATATCCCTTTCTTCTTCCTTAAAAAAATTCACACATAAAAAACCTATTGCTAGTTTAAAAAACAATTCATTTGAAATATTACATTTGCTATCATTTTTAAAAGACAGTAATTGATTCCAGTGGTCCAGAAACTTTTTATTCTGTGAATTTAAGCTTTCCCCTGCATCTTTCTCCTTACATAAGTTTATCTAAACCTGTCACATATTTCAAGGGTTCTGGCTTAAAATAGTTATCAGAAATGAGAATAGACACTTTGAAATATTTACCTGGGTATTAGTAGAAGAGAGTAGAAATGATTGTCAGCACATGAGTAATATGAATTCTTGCTTTAAAACAAAATCCACAAGTAAGAGGACACAGCACCCAAAATTCATTTCATTGGCTACCAAAATATACTAAATTTAAAATGGTCATAAATTAATCTAGCTCCTTCCATCAAAAGATGGAGTCTCTTTCCTCACAATGACAGGGTGAGTCAACTTGTGAGTGCTCTGACCCATAGGCAGAAGTGACACTGTGTGACTCTGAGCTCAGACCCTAAAGAGGCCTTGAAACTGTACTCTCACCTCCTGGACTTGCTGCTTTCACAAGAGAAAGCTTGTTCTGAAGGAGGATGTTCTTGTGGAAGAAAGACAAGTCCTCTCAGCTGAAGTCCTTGACTGTGATGGGGAAACCATGGGTGATGAGTGAAATCCATTTCTCCTGCCTTCACTAATCAAGGTCATTTTGAGATGTCCCTTAGCAGGGGAAGGAGAGGATGGGATGAACGGAGAAAGTAGCATTCACGTTTATACACTATCATGCGTAAAACAGATAGCCAGTAGGAAGTTGCTATATAATGCAGGGAGCCTAGCCTAGTGCTCTGTAATATCCTAGAGGGGTGGGATGAGGGGAGGGGAGAGAGACTCAAGAGGGAGGGAATATAGGTATAATTTGGCTGATTCAATGGTGTTGTACAGCAGAAACAAATACATTGTAAAGCAATTTTCCTCCACCTAAAAAATAAATTTAGAAAAAGATTTGCATGTCCTTCAAGTAACACATAAACTAAGCAAAAAGTTGTTTGCTCAAGTTATTGTCCAAGAAAGTGGAATCAGCTGTGTCTATTTCAGCTGAGTTGGTTAAGACTGGACAGGACCTCCGATCCTCCAACGCAGCATGCTCAGTCATCTCAGTGCCATTTGCACATGCAGAGGACTGGAGCTGAGCTATGCCTGTGCAGAACATGATCACACCCTTTTCCAATCACCTTTTTTCCCCACAGTCCAACACCCTCCATGCCTCAGACCCAGCCCATGAATATACCGCTTCTTTATCCCATGAATCCCAGCCCCTTATCCTGGCAAGGCATATTTAAGATTTGTTTGATCTCCTTAGTTGGCTGCCTTTGAATAAACACACTCTTTGCTGCAAACCTGTCTTAGCATTTTGGTGTACTAGTTTGGTAACAATAATTAATATACGTGTCAACTCACCTGGCCTAAGAGATGCTCAGAAAGCTGGTAAAACATTATTTTGAGTGTGTCTGTAAGGGCAGTTCTAGAAGAGATAGCATTTGATTCAATAGACTGAGTTAAGAGAATATGAGCTAACCAATGCGGGTGGGCATCATCCAATCCATTGGAACACACAGGCAAAGAACGGGTGAGTTCTTTCTGTTTTTAAACTGGGACATCCATCTTCTCCTGTTCTGTCATCAGAACTCCATATTCTCATGCTTTAGGCTTGCCTGGTTCTTCAGCCTGCAGATGGCAGAGTGTGGGACTTCTCAGCCTCCATAACTGTGTAAGACAATTCCTATAATAAATCTCCTCTACTATGTTTATATGTGGGCTTCCCAGGCAGCACAATGGTAAAGAATCCCCTGCCAGTGCAGGAGATGCAAGAGACACAGAGTCGATCCCTGGGTTAGAAAGATCCCAAGAGTGGGAAATGGCAACCCATTCCAGTATGTTTGCCTGGAAAATTACATGGACACAGGAGCCTGGTGGGCTATAGTCCATGGGGTTGCAGAGTCAGAGATGATTGAGAAACTGAGCACACGCGCGCGCGCGCGCACACACACACACACACACACATACCACATGCTGCTGCTACTGCTGCTAAGTCACGTCAGTCGTGTCCAACTCTGTGCGACCCCACAGACAGCAGCCCAACAGGCTCCTCTGTCCCTGGGATTCTCCAGGCAAGAATATTGGAGTGGGCTGCCATTGCCTTCTCCATATATACTACATATATATGTGTGTACACATATATATATATATCCTATTTCCTATTGGATCTGTTTCTTTGGAGAATCCTGACTAATGTATAGTTGACCTTTGAATGATGGCAGGATACTGATGTTCCATGCACTTTAAAATCCACGTAATAATTTAAAAAGTCAGCTCTCCATCTCTAGATCTGCTGTTCTGCAGCTGAGGTTCCCTCGCATCCTGGATTTAACCAACCATGGACACAGTACCACATAATTTACTACTGAAAAAAATCCACACTTCAGTCTGTGTGGTTGAAGTCAACTGTGTGTGTGCGCGCTCACTCAGTCATGTCCAGCTCTTTGTGACTACATGGACTGTAGCCCACCAGGTTCCTCTGTCCATGGGATTTTCTAAGCAGGAATATTAGAGAGAGTTGCCAGTTCCTCCTCCAGGAGATCTTCCCAACCCAGGGACTGAACCTACATCTCCTATGTTTCCTGCATTAGCAGGTGGATTCTTTACCACTGAGCCCTCAAGTCAACTGTACTAACCATCAATCAAACCTCAGAAGACAACTTCTTAAAAACACTCCAAAAGGACGGCAAAAGAACTGCCTACCTGAATCCAGCACAACTTTTTTTTTCTTCTGTTTTTTGGCCTCATCCTATGGCATGTGGGATCTTAATTGCCTGACCAGTGATTGAACTCATGTACCCTATAGTTGAAGCACAGTGTCTTAACCACTAGACTGCCAAGGAAGTCTCCAGCCCAACTTTTTGAACAAATAAGTTACTGATTTAAGCCACCAAATTTTTAAAATTAATTGATTTATTTTAATTGGAGGCTAATTACTTTACAATATTGTGGTGGTTTTTGCCATACATTGTCATAAATCAGCCATGGGTGTACATGTGTCCCCCTGTCCCAAAACCCCCTCCCACTTCCCTTCCCATCCCATCATGCATCAAGCTTGGATTGGTCATCTATTTCACATATGGTAATATACATGTTTCAGTGCTATTCTCTCAAATCATCCCATCCTCACCTCCCAGAGTCCAAATGTCTGTTCTTTATATCTGTGTCTCTTTTGCTGTCTCGCATGTAGAGTTGTCATTACCATCTTTCTAAATTCCATATATACATGTTAATATACTGTATTGGTATTTTTCTTTCTGACTTTCTGCACTCTATATAATAGGCTCCAGTTTCATCCACCTCAGTAGTACTGACTCAAATTTAATAGCGGAGTAATATTTCATTATGTATATGTACCACAGCTTTCTTATCCATTCATCTGCTGATGGACATCTAGGTTGCTTCCATGTCCTGGCTATTATAGACAGTGCTGCAATGAACATTTGGGTACACATGTCTCTTTCAATTCTGGTTTCCTCGGTGTGTATGACCAGCAGTAGGATTGCTGGGTCATGAGGCAGTTCTATTTCCAGTTTTTTAAGGAATCTCCACACTGTTCTTCATAATGGCTGTACTAGTTTGCATTACCACCAAACGTGTAAGAGGCTTCCCTTTTCTCCACATTCTCTCCAGCATTTATTGCTTGTAGACGTTTTGGTAGCAGCCATTCTGACTGGCATGAGATGGTACTTCATTGTGGTTTTAATTTGCATTTCTCTGATAATGAGTGATGTTGAACATCTTTTCATGTGTTTGTTACCCATCTCTATGTCTTCTTTGGAGAAATGTCTGTTTAATTCTTTGGCCCATTTTTTTTTTGGGGGGGTACTTTATTTTTCTGGAATTGAGCTGCAGGAACTGCTTGTATATTTTTGAGATTAATTCTTTATCAGTTGCTTTGTTTGCTATTATTTTCTCCCATTCTGAAGGCTGTCTTTTCACCTTGCTTATAGTTTCCTTCGTTGTGCAAAGGATTTTAAGTTTAATTAGGTCCCAATTCTTTATTTTTGCTTTTATTTCCATTACTCTGGGAGGTGGGTCATAGAGGATCTTGCTGTGATTTATGTCAGAGAGTGTTCTGCCTATGTTTTCCTCTACCTTCTGCTCTTACATTAAGATATTTAATCCATTTTGAGTTTATCTTTGTGTGTGGTGTTAGAAAGTGTTCTAGTTTTATTCTTTTACAGGTGATTCACAAGTTTTCCCAACACCATTTGTTAAAGAGATTGTCTTTTCTCCATTGTATACTTTTGCCTCCTTTATCAAAAATAAGATGTCCATAGATGCATGGATTCATTTCTGGGCTTTCTATTTTGTTCCATTGATCTATATTTCTGTCTTTGTACCAGTACCATACTGTTTTGATGACTATAGCTTTGTAGTATAGTCTGAAGTCAGGCAGGTTGATTCCTCCAGGTCCATTCTTCTTTCTCAAGATTGCTTTGGCTATTCAAGGTTTTTTGTGTTTCCATACAAATTGTGAAATTATTTGTTCTAGTTCTGTGAAAAATATGATTTGTAGATTGATAGGGATTGCATTGAATCTATAGATTGCTTTGGGTAGTATATTCATATACTATATTCATTCCCTATATTGATTCTTCTGATCTATGAACATGGTATATTTTTTCATCTATTTGCATCATGTTTGATTTCTTTCATCAGTGTTTTATAGTTTTCTACATATAGGTCTTTTGTTTCTTTAGGTAAATTTATTCCTAAGTATTTTATTCTTTTCATTGCAATGGTGAATGGTATTGTTTCCTTAATTTCTCTTTCTGTTTTCTTATTCTTAGTGTATAGGAATGCAAGGGATTTCCATGTATTAATTTTATATCCTGCAAATTTACTATATTCATTGACTAGCACTAGTTATTTTCTGGTGGTGTCTTTAGGGTTTCCTATGTAGAGGATCATATCATCTGCAAACAGTGAGAGTTTTACTTCTTCTTTTCCAATCTGGATTCCTTCTATTTCTTTTTCTTCTCTGATTGCTGTAAGCCACCAAATTTGACAAAGTTTCATTTCACAGCAAGAGATACCTTAGACAAGCATCCAGAGCCCATTTTATTATGTAACATAACAACTGAGTATGGAAAACTGGCTGATGTATTTGGAATTTTACTATCATATCTCCAACTTTAAATTTCTACAACACTTTGCTTCCAAATGTAGGCCCAATGTATTTTTAATCAGGACAATTCTAGTTGACTCCTGATATCTGTGCCTGCTCCCATTTACTTCCTATACCAGTCTACTCTCCATGTCACCACCAAATTATCTAGGATCATAATTAAAATTCTCCCTGCTATTATTCTTCCACTTATACATTTCTGTCTATGGGATAAACTTCTAAGCCTCCCTTTCAAAACATTTATTCTACCAATTAGGGTTGCTCCCAAAGGTGGGCACATACCATGGCCTAGAAAGTTCCTCACAACATCTCTAACACCAAAGGAAACATTAGGTGAAGTACTTAACAGGAGACTATGACACCTTAAAGTTAGTGGAAACCTGCATGGAACTGCCCAGTATAACCACAAGTGAAATCACAGGGCAGCCAACAAAATGTGAATCAACTGACCATTGTTGCTGCAGTTCCATGTCTAAGGTCATATCTGAAGATCCATTTCCTTCAAGATCTTTATATCAAAGTTCTCCTGGAAAAGTCCAGGAGCTCCCAAGGTGGTTGTGCAAACCGTGGGTTCCCATGAGTCAATAATGGGATAACTGATATCATGCATTCCTTGATCCAGTGCAGAGAAGAACTCAAACATCGCTTCTTACAAAAATGGATATGCCGAACTTATCCAAGAGGCAGCAAAAGCAAAAATAAACAGGACCTAATTAACCTTAAAAACTTTTTCATAGCAAAGGAAACTACTGACAAAATGAAAATACAATCTTATGAATGGAGAAAATACTTGCAAGTAACATGATCAATAAGGGGTTAATATTGAAAATATATAAGCAGCTGATACAATTCAATATTAATAATCAATCAAATTTAAAAGTAGGTAGAATATCTGAATACACATTTTTCTTAAAAAAGATATACAGATGACCAACAGGTACATGAAAATATGCTCAACATTGTTCATCATCAGAGAAATGCAAATCAAAACTAGTATGAAAAACTGCCTCATACTTATCAGAATGACTGTCATCAAAGAGATTATAAATAACAAATGTTAGAGAAGATGTGTAGAAAAGGGAACCTTCCTGCACTGATGATGGGAATGTAAATTGGTGCAGCCACTGTGGGAAACAATATGGAGTTTCCTCAGAAAACTAAAAATAGAACTACCATGTGATGAAGCAATTTCACTCCTGGGTGTATATCTGAAGAAAACAAAAACACTTACTCAAAGAGCTGCACCCCAGTGTTCATAGTAGCTTTATTTATATTTGCCACAGTACGGATGCATCCTAAATGTCCATCAGCAGACAAATGGATAAAGAAGATGTGGTATATCTTCAAGATATATGGACAGGAGATTAAGAGGCACAAACTATATATAAAATAAGTTATAAGGATATATTGTACAGCACAGGGGCTATAGCCAATATTTCATAATAAATAAACATGCTGCTAAGTCGCTTCAGTCATGTCCAACTCTGTGCGACCCCAAAGACAGCAGCCCACCAGGCTCTCCCATCCCTGGGATTCTTCAGGCAAGAACACTGGAGTGGGTTGCCATTTCCT